>LPNX010308193.1:783361-796206 GCA_001517045.1 Pseudotsuga menziesii | reverse complement strand
TATGGATCAACAATTACTATGGGACGACTTACAAAGCATATGCGTCCAACAACAATATACTAACATAGTAAAGAGAGGGATTGACATGGGTTCCTAACACCCAAGGGCCCCACAACTGTGGGGAATTTAACCCTTTACAAATAGGAGGGTTACCCACAATGACTTGACATGACTTTCTCATTATAGAAACTTCCCGATTGGAACATCGGGGCATGACATGACTCAAATATATCCCGAAATAAACATCGGGTTACAATAGATAAGAAATACAAGTGAATACATTCTGAAGTTACAATTACATCAACAAAACATTGGGGTATAAATAAATACAAGTGATTCTCTTGATAGGAACATCGGGGACCACAAAAAAATACATATAGAATATTCTTCAAAGTTACAACATTTCAACAAAACAGCTAAGGTTGGAGTTGGGAAAATTAGGAAATTTAAGACAGTCTTAAGTAGGGAATCATTGGTAAGATTTGGCCCCAAATTAGAAAAAAGGTGATGACTGTAAGATAAGATGGAGTACCCATTAGATCATGCAGATTGACAGTTAACAAAGCACGGGTATAATGATAGGTATAAAATGGTAAGCATGATTAATTTTGTCAAGTCTACTTATTGCTTAATCATGTAAATAATCAGAACCGTACCTTATTAATTATGTGATGAACCATGACTTCTCAAAATAATACAACATGTCAAATGCAACCATCAAATTTAAACATGATTGCACGTGTGTTGCCATGATGTTTCCCTTGGTGAACCAAAAACTGTCTTTTCAACATTAACAGAAACATAATTGAAGTTGTGAGGCAAGTCGAAATCAAAAAAATAATTGTTGGCAGAAATTCTAGACAAATATGGAGGAGTCGCATCCCTTCTATGGATAAATCTAGAGGATTCATAGCTGCAGGAGATAGGAAATATGCTGAAATTTGGCAGAGTCGAAGCTGCAAGAAATAGGGAAATATGCTAAAATTGGCGGAGTCGCAACCATGAGAAATAGAGAAATCTGCTAAAATTCGTGGATCCACAGCCGCGATAAATAGGGAAATATGCTAAAATTGGCACAGTCATAGCCGCGACAAATGGGGAAATCTGCTAAAATTGGCGGAGTCACAGCCACGAGAAATAGGGAAAATGGTCAAATTTTTACGGAGTTGCAGCTGTGAGGAACAAAAAAATAGACAGAATTTATAGAATTGTAGCAACGCAGAATGGGAAAAATAGGAAAATCTTATGGAGTTACAGCTACATGAAACAGGAAAAATAGGCAAATTTAACGGAGTTATAGCTACGCAGAATGGGAAAAATAGGAAAATTTTGCGCAGTTGCAACTACGTGGAACGATCCATCATTCAAATTTGTTTTCTTCTTCAAGGAGCTCTTCCTGAAACAAAAAATTGGAATAGGGGCTCACAGTCATCAGGCCCGATCATGACTATTTCTCTTTAAGTAAATTCCTGCACAGATTCTTCAAATAAAACTAATCAATCGTAAAGGAAAACAAGAATGAAAGAAAAAAAAACATCAATTTATTTATGTAAAATATACTTTTTTGTGGAAATCACAGTGACTTTCTAAATATTGATAGGGGCAAAGAAAGATTCCTTCCCTTGCACTAACTAGTATCCTATGCCAGCTACAACTTGTGAAATAAACGCATCCCTTGAGATTGGTTTATGGTATAGTCGCAGCCTATGACCATTAGAAAATAATGGTGTACGGTTTTCGTCGATGGTGACCAGGTAAATTGTACCATTATTAAGTACTTTGTCTACCTGATATGGACCCAGCCATCTTGTGTGCAACTTACCTTTGATGTCCCTTTTGAATCTTGAATCATATAATAATTCCCACTCTCCTTCACAAAATACTTTCTTCTTGATGAACTAATCATGCCATTTGGATCACTGTTGCCAAATCATTGTTGTTTTATTCACCGCAGCTATACGTTTTTCATCGAGTTCATTTAATTGATTCAATCTACTCCTCTAGGATTTTGTTACATCTAAGTTTACATCCATGGATATCTTCAAGGTATTTATTTTGAATTCAATTGGGAATATAGCACTCTTACCATACACCAAATCATAAGGGGGTGAACCTGTAGTATTGCGCTAAGTAGTGCGATATGCCCATAATGCTTCTGGAAGTCTGTCAACCTAGTCTTTGCGATGGATTCTGACTGTTTTGGTAAGTATAGCTTGAATAAATTTATTGGTACTTTCCACTTGTCCATTGGCTTGGGGATAGTAAGGTGAAGTTACCCTATGCTGAATATGGTACTTCTATAGCAAAGCTTCTAATTTGTGTGACACAAAATCCGGTCCTCCATCTATGATTATTTCCTTGGGTACTCCAAAATGATTGAATAATTCCCTGTACAGGAAAGCTATTACATCCTAGTCATTGGCTTTCACCAAATACACATCCTCCACCCATTTTTTCATGTAGTTGGTGCAAACTAAAATGGGTTGATAGGCCCAACAAAATCTAAGGCCCATCTGTCAAACGGTTCAACCACCAACTATGGTTGAAGAGGAATCTCGTCCAATCTATTAGGTTGTCCCATTATTTGATAGCTGTCACAAGCCTAAACATACTTCTTTGTATTCCTGAAAACTATTTTCCAAAAGTATCCCATTCTTAACACCTTATGTCATGTACGTTTATCAACAAAGTGTCCACCGCATGTATCATCATGACAAGCCTTCAAGATACTGAAAAATATGTCTTCTCTTACACATATCCTCATTTAAAGATCAGGTCTTGTATAGAAAATATGACCATCTATCCAGCAGTACTTGGCACTATGTTGGATGATCTTCCTTTTTTCTCTTTTCAACAGATGCGCTGGAATATTTTCTGCAGCCAAATAGTTAGCAACATCTACATACCAGGGGGAATGAGCTGATACTACAAACAAATGCTTGTCTGGAAAAGAATTCACAACAGGCATGCTATCATCATTATTAGTAAAATGAGATAAAAAATAGGCAATAACATTCTCTTTTACAAGTCTGTCAATAATTTTAATGTCAAAATCTTTTAATAGTAGTAGCGATCTAGTTATCCTAGCATTTGTAATAGGTTTATTCATTAGATACTTGATGGCTGAATGGTCAGTGTGTACAAATGTGGGATATCCAGTAATGTAATGTCTGAATTTGTTGATGGAATAGACAATGGCTAGAAACTCCTTCTCTGTAATAGTGTAGTTGAGTTTAGCAGGGGCCAAGTTTTTACTGATATAGTAAATTGCATATGGAGATTTCCCATCCTATTGTCCCAACACTGCTTCTATGATAGTGTTAGAGGCATGAGAGGAAATATGAAAATTTAGAGCCCAATTGCGCCCCCTTAAGATAGGATTGTAGACAACTTCTTCTTAAGTTTGATAAATGATGTTTGGCATGCATCATTCCAAATGAACTGTACATCCTTCATCAACAAAGTAAGTAAAGCAGAAGCAAGTTTGGAAAAAATTTCTATAAATTTTCTGTAGTAACCAGCATACCATAAGAAGCTACATACCTCTTTTTGTGTTCCATGCATGGGTATGTTTTCAACTACCCTAATTTTGGATGGATCTACATGGATACCATCAATAGAGATGAAGAGACCAAAAACCACTCCTTCGCTCATCGTCATGTGGCACTTTTCAGTGCTCAAAGATAGTTGGGTCTGCTCACAGCATGTCAAAACCTTATCTAAATTTTTTAGTGCCTCCTCAAATTCACTGCCATACAAGGTAAATCCATCCATGAAAATATCCATACTTTCATTGACCATCTCTGAAAATATGCCAATCACATATCTCTGAAAGGTGGTTGGTGCATTGCACAAATCGAAGGGAAGTACCCTGTATGCAAAAGTACCCCAGGGACAAATGAAAGTGGTCTTGTCTTGGTCCTCAAGATCAATATGGATTTGATTGTACCCGCTAAACCCATATAGAAAGGAGAATAACTTCTTCCAAGATAAGGTGTCAATTACATGATCAATGAAAGGAAGAGGAAAGTGGTCTTTCTGTGTTTCCTTGTTTAATTCTCTATAATCTACATAGAGTCTCCATTTCCCATTATTCTTGGATACTAGCATGAGTAGAGAAACCCACTCACTGTATGAGATTGGGTATATAAACCCTGCTTCCAAGATTGTTTGAATATCCTCTTTCAGTATGTCCCTAATATTGGGGTTCATCCTTTGTTGTGGTTGGCACATAGGCCAAGATTCACTCTTGATGTAGATGTGGTGGGTGCACATATTAGAATGGATACCCTTCATATCCATGTACTCCAAAGCAAATGCCTCCTTGTGCTGTTTCAGGAGTGTGGTCAGACATTCCATTTCATCAAGAGCTAGGTTTGGATTGATATTAAGTGTTTTACCTAGCTCTATCTCAACTGGAATGCTTTTTGAATTATTGAGTTCTGGAATTATACTAGTGTCATTGACTAATTTTTCCTCTATAATATTTTCTTGTTTCTCTTCATCTAGGGTACTATTCAAGATCTAGTAGACGTGCATATTGAAATATGTAGGCTCATTGATGAAACTATTGATGGCATCATCCTTTGTTTCATCTTTGAAGGTTAAGGCCTTCCCTATCGTTAACATTGATTGAACCCCATCTTCCTCCTCTGGCTCCATCCAAAGCAAAGTTTCAGCTTCTAAGATCGGTCTTGATGGAGGGTATAGGGTAATACTTTTCATTTCAGTTCCATTTGAGATGGTCATAGACCCTAAGCGACAGTTGATGTAAGCATCTTCCGTGACTAACCAAGGTCTTCCTAGGATCTGTGGGTGTCCCCCCAACTATGAATTTGGCTGCAACACTAGGAAGTCTATGAGGTATTCCCATGAATCGACTAAGACAACGAGGTTATCTAAGATTCCCTTGGGTTTGATGGTGGACCTATCAACGAGTTCTAAAATGGTAGGGGGTGGACAGAGGTTGGTGAGTCCAAGTTTTTCTATAGTTTCTATAGTCATAACGTTAATGGCTACACCTAAATCCACCAAAACATTCGGTATTTTGGGTGTCCCCAATATTTACTATAACAGTGGGGTTCCCAGGATCATCGTATTTGGCTATGGAGATATTTCCCATGATTAGTTCAGAGAGTTTTCCTAGAACATGGACAGTGGGAGGGTCCCTAGGTTTTATTCTTGGTTTCCTTACACAAAGGTCCCGGACAATCTTAGTGTAGATAGGCACATCATGCTGGGCTTGTAAAAACAGAATTTTAACGTATATATTTTTCAACTCTCCTAAGAGGTTAAATTTGGGTTGTTCCACTGCTTTCTGTAGTGTTAGTATTTCAGGGTATGGCGGTTCTCTAATCAATTGTGTAGGTTGTGTTTCAATAATTTTTTCTCTTTGTGTGTTAGCCAGTGTCTCGGTAGGAATTTCAGCATCCTTAATAATGGGGATTGTTGCGTTGGATGACTATTGCTGGTTCATCGTTTCTTCAGACATAGAGGATGGAACATCCTCAATGATTAAAGGAGCCACTACTCTCCTTGATCATAAGCATATGTCATTACATGGAACTGGAATAATGGAGTAAGTGGGCATGTTGGCAATCTCAAACTGGTGGACTACTTTATTGTTTGGTTTGGGGTTAGGTTGAACAGGAAGTGCGGTTGTATAGGAATATTAGGTGCAGTTGTGGATACTGATACTATTGGTAGGGATGTGGGTATTGTTGGTGAGTAAACTGTTAATGTGGAAACTATTGAGGAGGTTGGTTATGAGGAAACAGGTTTCCTGGATGGAAGTTTCTCTACTCAGGAGACCAAGAAGTCTATTGGTTTGGTGGTTGTGTCCAAGGGGTCGAGGAGTTGAAATTATGCATAGGAGGTTGAGAAGGATGCCATTGATGGTTGGAATAAGGTGAAGCGAATTGTGTGTTCATGTGATACATATTATTCCAATTATTCATATTATTCAAAAATGGAAATGAGTCTAGATTCATACCTGGTTTTGAGGTTGCCAAGGCTTATTCTCGGAAATGAAGTAGGTTGGTTCCACATCTAGAGTTGATTCCTTCATAACTACCTTCACTTGAGGTAGTGAGGGGCACTCCTTTGTAACATGGTTCAATTCACAGAGATGACAGACTTCCACCTTTTCAAGTGGACACTCCTTCAGGGGTTGCTTCTTCCTACATATGGGGAAAAATACATCGAGTGTTAGATATTCTACTGCTTGCTTCTCCTTTACCCTCAGGATATCTATTTCTAAAGATATGGAGCTCATCCTCTCTATCTTGAAGTTCTCGAGAAGGTTTCTAATTTATTCCCTAGTGGCTCCTCCATTGGATGAATTTTCTACTTTGTCAAAGACATCTCGTTCCAATTTGTCCTGTTTGTTTGTCCTAGAGGATCCTCTAGAATACCTTCTGCATAATTCAATAATATTTTCAATGGTTTCCTTCGAGATATCCCCCTTTCCCATCATGTTCAACATACCTAGGAAGTTTTCTCTAATCCCACAAATTAGGATAATATTGAGCACATACAGCCCCATAGTAGTCTTTCCTTCCCTTTGTACATTGTACATAAGCCTCTCAACAAAAATTTTCTAGGCTCTCTTCGTCTTTCTGTACCATCTTGAACATTTCTTCTCATTTATCTTTGGTATTGTAGTACTCCTGGTACTCTTCAAGGAACACCTGCTTCATTTGATCCCAGGTAGTAATGGTCTCACCACCCAGGCTCATAAACCAACACACAGTGTTATCCTTCAAGGTAGCAGGGAAAAGCTTTAACTTTTGCTCACTGGAAGTGTAGTCGTAGATATGACAGAGGATGTCAAACTCGAAAAGGAACTCATCTAGAGCCTTTGAGGCTTTCCCATGAAAACATGGTAATACTTTTGTAGAGATATTTTTATGGGGGCTTTCCCAGTTTGCTATCGAATGGGGAACTAGAGTGTGACCATTGTCCCCTCATGCGGGGATTCTCCATCATTATGATGGTTATCCCCTACTACTTCATTGTGATCTTTAGGTTCATGTCTATTATTCATGTTTTCCTCTACTCTCTCCTATATTTTCCTTCTCTGATCTTGCCACTTCTGATGCAACTATGTTCACTCCTCCTTTTTCACCTTCCTCCCATTAATGTGGTAAACCACCTCTCGGTCACATGCTCCCACAACACTGAATTTGTCTTCATTCGTAGGGACACCTAATGGTGTCGAAACTCCCATTGTATTCTCCACTTTGGAAACTGATGCTTCCACCCCAGGGGTAATTGGGCTTCTTCTGACAGAGTATCCCTGATGGCGAGCTCCAGTAGAGGAATTGTTTCTAGCAACTAGATCGTTAATGAATGTTATTCTTCCCAATGCTGGATTCCTGCCATGACCTTGACCACCTGCAATGTTAGTATTCTAGGGAGTTCTGGGGGTTCTGGGAATGTCATGATGTACTCTCCTCGTATTCATGCAACCCAAAATATGCAAGCTTAAAAGCTGAAGAAAAATGAAAAGATGCAACTACTATGGTGTCTGACTATTCAAGGAAACACATCGATTGAACATTACTGTTTCATATACTAGAAAGGATGCATATAATGTAACTTCCACACCACACAACCAAGTAATCAAAACATCTAATTAACTCAGTGATATATGTGGGAAGGAGGGACCAACCTTCAAACAGAGATGCCGAAACTAACACAAGTTAAAACACAGAGATATGAAGAATCCTCCTCCTTATATTAAAATGGTGGAATGAAAGTATAGTCTCCAATAAATCTTACATAGTAAAATATGAGATAAACCAACCCCTAGTTCCAAATGTTTCCCAGTACTTATACATCAACAATTGTAACCCTCACCCACTAATATCAAGCTTCTATGAAGATCTAAAATCTTCAAGTATCCCTGTTACATGCGATGTTATAGCTGTGGGTGGGATTAAATAAAAGCAGAGAATATAGGAAAATCTATTGATCGGTCCAATAATGAATAATATAACCAATTTAAGAGATACCCCGTTAGTTGCAGCTACTTTAAGAAGAAGCACGCTGTTGGATTTAATCCTGTTATAGCCACACCTATTGTGGTTCGTGTGGAATGATGACCCTTGGCTGCACCCTGCATGTAGATATGGGATTGATAGGTCACAACTGGAAATGAATGTTCGTCTCTTCTTTGGACCACTCAGACTGATACACTTGTATTCTTTCACAACGTGAACTATCTTTGTAAAATCACAATGTGTAAGCATAATCAAGAAGTAAAGTCCTGATTATAGAAATCATAAGCATTAATAAGATGAAACAATAACTAATCATACCTATGAATATTCAGGGCTCAAGTGAGGAAATGCCATCTATTTGGTGCATGCAATGGGGTATGACAAGGCAAAAAAGGGCATAGTAGGTGTGGTAAAAAAGGGGCATTTTAGGGCCAAACAATAATTACTTAAAAAAAATCTTGGTCAGCTAGCATCATACAATGAATCAAACTAAATCCACATTCATCACCGAGAAGATTCCAGTAATCACACTCGGCTCTGATACCAATGGAAGAATAAAGGAAGATGACGAACAATGAATGTAATGTAAATGTATATATGATAATGTAGATGTTAAACTACATAATAAGTTTCCTATGTAATTTATAACCTAAGTGGGGAAGAGAGGTGACTTTTCAAGTCACCTCTTAGTTTAATTACATTAATTTACTAAAATTAACCTAGCTTAATATTTAAATTTTCCATTTGTAATAGATATCTCTCAACAGTTTCACATAACTGGAGTGTGTCCGAGGCCTCCTAATTTATTTGGATTTATCATCATACTATTCATCACCTTGGATGATTTCTTGTGCCCAATATTTCCTTCATCTCTCGAGGTGGATTTACCATTCTCTTTATATTCTTCTGAAGCTCTTCCTTTCACCACAATATCTCTGACCTGGGGAGATTTAGGTTCCTCTTCTGAACTATTGTTACCTATTTTTCAGAATGATCTACAATTCAAGTTCAATGGAATGATTATACACATCTCATAATTTGCAAAACATATTAATAGTGACAAATATATGTCACATATTCATTCAACTATCTTAACCAATGCTACAACATGCATATGTATCCTGTACACATACATTAACTTCTAGATGCCTTATACACCAATGGTATTAAGAGTGTGTGCTACTCCTAATATTTTAACAAAGAGGTTTCAATCTAAATAAGTAGCAATGGAATGTTTTACAACATCATTGACTTCTTACCTATCATGTACAATTTAGTAGTATACATGCAAACACACAAACATGCATAATACATCAATTGAATATAAACAAATTCACAACCAAAAAATATCATGGAATAACAATCGAACACTTATCTTTGTTTGTTTGGTGGGTAGACTCATTCTTGATCCTTATGTCTTGGAGTCTTCTGCTTCATCATATTATTCATTCACAACTGCATCATTGCTTATCCAAATGCTAAGATGGATAAGAGTTTCTTCATGAGTTGAATCCTTCTAGATAAGAGTACATATTCCTCATCGCTTGAGGAATATTCTTCAAATTGTGAGAGCTTAATAGTCATTTGATCCCATATTCTCTTCTCTTGTTATGATCTGAGCTTTTTTTTGTGTGCACTCATCCCATATTCTGTTGAAGGCAATAAAATTCCTTCTGGCACATATTCCTGGAATGAATGAATCCCATGATCTTGGGAGGCCATTCAAGGGTGGTTATAACAATCTCTCCTTGTTCTTTGACTGCTTCGTCACATCATCAAATAGTTACTTTGGTTTCTTCAAGGATGAAACATGTGGGATGAGATGATCCTTAATAGAATATGCAATTATTATTTTGGCTCTATCATTAACATCATCTTTCTCGGGCTCTTAAAACTTCCTTACTGATATATTAATCCAAGTATGTAATGTCCTAGTTTTGACCCTGTTTGCATGATGTGTATAATGTAATTAATCATGGTGAGGAGCTCAAGGAAAAAGCCCCACCATTGATTTGGTTTTGTATGTTTCGGCAATAGGGATAATTGCCGATGGTATGTCGTGCTATAAAGCACATTATAATTTGGCATCATGTAAATACGCACATCAAATAAAATAAACCCACGACCAGCTACCGCAATGCAACGTTAAAATGAAAAGGGCATGGTTCCAAAGGATAAGGGGTGGGGAATGTCAAACCTTGGTTATGGGAAAAACCCATGTTTCACCACCTTTGTTGTTTGTCACCTTGTTGTCTCATCCAACCTTGTCAACCTCTTTAATGCTTCAGCTAGTGGTTGAGGCAGTTATTGCCTTTGGGAGAGGGGCGGCAGGGCTATCAGTCCCTTTTCCCCATGCCCACTCAACCCATGACTGCCTTCACTCTTCCCTTCCATGATTTCCCCATTGTCCCCATGGTCGTTGGTTTTCTCACGTTCTGTTGCTCACCCTCACGCATAGGAAGTTCATTCTCATGCAGAGAAGGTTCAGCTTCCTCATCCGCGCACCGTTTGGTTGTCTGTTCGTCCTCCCGATGGCCTATTGATCCGCGCGCAGAGGTGAGGTTCTTTTCCCTCATGCACAGGCTGGAATCCTCATGCATAAACCGTTGAGGTCGATTTCCCAGGTGAGAGCCATGCTCACTGTCTCTGTTTTGGGGCTGTTGTTTTCCCCATGTTTTGCTGGCCGTGGTGCTCAAATTCGTTCTGGGCCATTGTGGATTTCCAATCCGTTGATTGAGATTTCCTCTGTCCACGCTTGGAGTTGGCTTTTCCTTGTTCGGGACTGTATAAATTGCCCAGCCATTACCTGGAAGGATTGCATATCCTGTGGGCTATGGATTTCTAATCTGTGGGCTGAGCTTCCTTGTTTGGGGCCATGGATTGCTGTTTTCCATTTGTGGTGTGTTTGTGGCTGCGGAAGCATCCTGGTTTGGGTTGCAGCTGAGTTGCTTTGGCCACGTTAGGGCCAAAACCCACTCTGAGTTGCCTTGTAGGCTGGAGCTGTGTCTCACCTTTTGTTTGGGACTGTCACCTGTCATTTTGCTTCTTCACAACGCTGTGAAGGGATTGTTTTGCTGCTAGTATGCAGTGGATAGTCTTCGGACTGTGCTGGCTTGGCTTGTCTGTTGAAAGCCTGTGAAACCCCGCTGTGTTGGTTTTCTGTTTGTGTCCCCTTGGCTATGTGGGAGCCTGCAATTGACCCTTATCCTTGGAGGAATCATGCCCAGCTCGGGGGTGGTAGTGTGCTGAGAGATTGATGAGCACGCTGGCCTATGGTTGGGTGGAACATTGCAATGATGTAGCTGGTCGCGGGTGAATTCTTCATCAACAGATAAGTGTTGCTGTCCATATTCCATCTCTGTATATATATTGATGTCAATTAATGAATTATAATGAACATGTGGAATGCTGGGTTATGGATATGTTTGCTTCCGCTGAATGTTGAATCATTATGCATCTGTGTATGCTTGTAAGTTTTAATTCCAGCATTGATTTCCTCTGTATATGTTCATGGGGTGCTTTGCTCGGTTGTTATTTGATGTTCGTCATGTCCCTGTCGCCGGTCTGAGGGATGGGGACATGACAGAGTGGTATCAGAGCTTGGGTTGCAGCAATGGGCCTCTATGGGCCAAGAAAGAGCCACTGATAGAGGGCAGAATTACCCTCTATGTCCAACAGAACAACAGTGAGCAGACGAGTTTAGAAAACGGTCTAAGTGTTGAGCAGTTGGACCATTGGAGGAAGTGGAATTCCGCCGTTGCGGAAGGACTGGCAGAATGGACGTTCGCCGTTGCGGACGAGTGGGTGAAGTTTCCCGTCCGACCGTTGCGGAAGGGATTATGAAGTTAACCTCCGACGTTGCGGAAGAATTCCAGAAGTGCCGCCGTTGTGGACAACGGAGCGATTCCGCATCCGATTCGAAATCCATCCGATCGCCGACGCCGCAGAAAGATTTGAAATTTGGCTAAGTATGGAACAGTCGGGTCAACGGAGGGTAGAGTAGAAGGACTTCCGCTGTGGTGGAAGGATTTGACGTTTGACAGCCCGCCGTTGCAGCTGTGAAAAGGGTTAGACCGTCGACGTAGTAATGGGTCCGATTGCCGACGAAAAAGAATTTTTGAAAATTTTCCTAAGTATTGGGGCAGTCGGAAGAGTTGGTGAAGTTGATGTCCGCCGTTGCGGGTGAGGAAGCAATCAGGCTTCTGACATGAGATTCATCCGACCTCCGATCGCCGATGCGTTGAAAGGGTTAAGGCTCGGAATTAGTTCACAAATCGGAAGAATTCGCAAAGTGAATCGGAAAGATTCGCCCTCTTGTAACCCGTCATTGCAGACGGCGAAGCTATTTGGCATCCGATGTGAAAATCCGCCGACGTCCGACGGAAGTGCCAAACCGGAAAAACTGGTGAAGTGGTCATTCGCCGTTGCGGACGAGTTGGTGAAGTTTTTCGTCCACCGTTGCGGAAGCTGAAGGCATTCGTCGGCCGATCAAAAAATACTGCCGACGCCGCAAGAGAAAGTGCGCCGATCGGAAGGAAAAACGTTCCGGGGAGTCGTCGTTGCAGAAGGATTGGAGCTTTTGGGGAGCCTCCATTGCGGAAGACAAAGGTTTCTGATAGCCGATCAGAGAGACAGCCGACAGCCGATTCTGCGAGGAAAATTCTGAGTTTTTCCATGGGGTTTCTCAGCAGATTTTAACTGTTTTCCAATGGGATTTTTGACTGTTTCTCAGGGAATTTTCAGGGCTGAAAAAGAGGAATTGACCCCCTTCGTCCCTTGAGACGGTCGTTCTTGTGAAACGAAAAAGTGAATGGTGCAATGGAAGTGACATGCTTGAAGTTG
>LPNX010308193.1:761597-780524 GCA_001517045.1 Pseudotsuga menziesii | reverse complement strand
GATTTATTTCCATGATGACCGATTGCTTGAGTATGGATAGGGCCTGCATGGCACACACCGGGAATGGGTGCACACTTTTCCGATGTCGAGTCATGAAGGGTTTTCAATATTTATTACACTTTGGGGAGTGGATGCACTCCTGGTGTCTCAATACTTGATAGTGAATGATATGGAATATGATTACAGTTTTAAAAGCAATAACACTGATGAGTTTGCTTGTATTGCTTGTGTTGACAGGCTAAAGGTAAAGGTAAAATGGTAAATGGTTGTTGTGAGGGGTTGCGGAGTAAGGGTCATGGTCGATATACGTGTATGTTGATATAAGTGTATGTGTCATTGTTGACATAAGTATATGATGGTTTGTGACATGCCTAAGGATCCCTAGTACATCCTAGACCTGGACATGGTCACAATAAAGTTCCAAGCCCAATTGACATGGTTATGTACTGGCTGGACATTAATTATTTGATGTTGTGGAACAGCTAGCGGGCTGACCTAACATCTAAGTCCATAGGCGATCCCAAGGCTTGCAAAGCGAAGCAGGATCCTGTGGACGAATGAGGAAATGCACAATACAGATAAGTATTGGATTACTTTGCTTATGAATATACATGTGTATATGATTTGGTTATGATGTTTTATCTCTAGAACAAGATAAAACTGATGAGAATAAACTAAACATGTGAATCTATTCAATGTTTGAATGTAGGTACCGCTGGAAGCGAAGGCTATGAGAGCATCCTAGAGGTGCATGTGGACATGTGACTGTCTTGGAAAGCTCGGAATGAGCGGTAATGAAAAAGGTGCTAGTAAGATGGGGGAGTCCTAGCAGCCGAGACAAACCATGTGGAGAGACTCCATGGTTTAGAGGTCTAAGAATAGACCAAAGACACTAAGTGTCATGACCAAGAGAGATTGGTCCAACATTCACGGTGAAGTGAAAGAGGCTGAGAGCATGAAAAGCCACTGCGATGGTGTGGGTTCCAGGATGGAACAAAACAAAGAGGAGAAAAACTCTTACTGCTCTCTCTCACCTTTTGATTTTATATATATATATATATGTGTTTATGCATTGTGAAAACAAAGGACTGTTGAATGCATGTATGATTGAGAATGAAATGTGTGTATTTACTTAAGTAAATTGTGAATGCTGGAATGGTTAATTCCCTACCCAGGAATGGACATGAATGAACTCATGTGCCTATTGGGGAAAGGCATGAAAAATATGAAAGTTTCCTTAATGGAACCTAAACTGTCATGCCAATCGGGTAATTAACTAATTGATTTTGATGCCTATATTATGCTTGGTATGATAGAGTTTCAATGGTGCATTTCACAGGTGAGAAAAGTGAAACCAAGTGGTGCACGTTGATTATGGCAGCAGATCAAAAGTTGTTGGACTTAGCTGGAATTCTCCTTCAAGTGATTGCCAAGACCCAAGAGAATCTTGGGGAGATGCTCAAGATACAGAGAAGGCAGAATGAGATGAACCACCAGATTTTGCAAGACTCTATTGGTTTGCAAAGGGAGGTGGAAAGCATTCTGAGAGCAATCAGAAAAGGAAAGGAAGGTGGATCAGCAATGGGACATTTGTCCAAGTGACCCAATAAGAAACGTTCCAGGCATGAAGACTCAAAGGAAATTGAGCAGGTAAATATGAAGCAGCCAGTGAGATGCTGGAGATGCGGAGGACATCATTTACACCGGGACTGTCCGATGAGGGAACATGATGAAGGCCATAGCCGCAAAGTTCCTAGACTTCGGGATCAGCAGGAAGCTGTAAACCAGCAGGAAAAGTCCATGGAAGCCGAGAGGCTTGGTCTTGAACGTTCAAAGTAAATGTTTGAACGTGGGGCAGATCTGCAAAGTTTGAAATTTTGATGTGCAATTGTATATGTATTGGATAAATGTAATGGAACACCGAGGACGGTGTTACTCCAAGGGGGAGGGGAATGTAATGTCCTGGTTTTGACCCTGTTTGCATGATGTGTATAATGTAATTAATCATGGTAAGGAGCTCAAGGCAAAAGCCCCACCATCGATTTGGTTTTGTATGTTTCGGCAATAGGGATAATTGCCGATGGTATGTCATGCTATAAAGCACATTATAATTCGGCATCATGTAAATACACACATCAAATAAAATAAACCCACGACCAGCTACCGCAATGCAACGTTAAAATGAAAAGGGCATGGTTCCAAAGGATAAGGGGTGGGGAATGTCAAACCTTGGTTATGGGAAAAACCCATGTTTCACCACCTTTGTTGTTTGTCACCTTGTTGTCTCATCCAACCTTGTCAACCTCTTTAATGCTTCAGCTGGTGGTTGAGGCAGTTATTGCCTTTGGGAGAGGGGCGGCAGGGCTATCAGTCCCTTTTCCCCATGCCCACTCAACCCACGACTGCCTTCACTCTTCCCTTCCACGATTTCCCCATTGTCCCCATGGTCGTTGGTTTTCTCACGTTCTGTTGCTCACCCTCACGCACAGGAAGTTCATTCTCACGCAGAGAAGGTTCAGCTTCCTCATCTGTGCACCATTTGGTTGTCTATTCGTCCTCCCGATGGCCTGTTGATCTGCGCACAGAGGTGAGGTTGTTTTCCCTCATGCACAGGCTGGAATCCTCACGCATAAACCGTTGAGGTCGATTTCCCAGGTGAAAGCCGTGCTCACTGTCTCTATTTTGGGGCTGTTGTTTTCCCCATGTTTTGCTGGCCGTGGTGCTCAAATTCGTTTTGGGCCATTGTGGATTTCCAATCCGTTGATTGAGATTTCCTCTGTACACGCTTGGAGTTGGATTTTCCTTGTTCAGGACTGTATAAATTGCCCAGCCGTTACCTGGAAGGATTGTGTATGCTGTGGGCTATGGATTTCTAATCTGTGGGCTGAGCTTCCTTGTTTGGGGCCATGGATTGCTGTTTTCCATTTGTGGTGTGTTTGTGGCTGCGAAAGCACCCTGGTTTGGGTTGCAGCTGAGTTGTTTTAGCCACGTTAGGGCCAAAACCCACTTTGAGTTGCCTTGTAGGCTGGAGCTGTGTCTCACCTTTTGTTTGTGACTGTCACCTGTCGTTTTGCTTCTTCACAAGGTTGTGAAGGGATTGTTTTGCTACTAGTATGCAGTGGATAGTCGTCGGACTGTGCTGGCTTGGCTTGTCTGTTGAAAGCCTGTGAAACCCAGCTGTGTTGGTTTGCTGTTTGTGTCCCCTTGGCTATGTGGGAGCCTGCAATTGACCCTTATCCTTGGAGGAATCATGCCCAGCTTGGGGGTGGTAGTGTGCTGAGAGATTGATGAGCACGCTGGCCTATGGTTGGGTGGAACGTTGCAATGACGTAGCTGGTTGTGGGTGAAGTCTTCATCAACATATAAGTGCTGCTGTCCATATTCCATCTCTGTATATATATTGATGTCAATTAATGAATTATAATGAACATGTGGAATGTTGGGTTATGAATATGTTTGCTTCCGTTGAATGTTGAATCATTATGCATCTGTGTATGCTTGTAAGTTTTAATTCCAGCATTGATTTCCTCTGTATATGTTCATGGGGCGCTTTGCCCGGCTGTCATTTGATGTTCGTCACGTCCCCATTGCCGGTCTGAGGGATGGGGACGTGACAAAGTAATTTTCTTCAAGGATCAAGGATATATTATACTTCCATGCTCAGAATTTGTCAGTTTTACCAAGATTATCATCAAGCTGGGTATGATTAGTCATTTTGAAATGACAACCTCAATTGGAAATAGAAAAGATTCAGATCTTACTGATTTGAGGTGTCCAATATGGTTCCAAAGCTGGTTGATTTAGGGTTTGTTAGAAAAACCATAATTATTGGAATTTCAAACTTTTGATTGGATAGAAATATGGGCCTTTTCAAGGATATTTTTCCAATGTACTCATTTTCTGAAAACAGTGGTGGGAAGATCTTGAAATAAGAATCCCTAGTTTCTCCAATTTATTCTACAGAATTTTCTGGTATTATTTATGTTGTATTTCCAAAGTTTATTCTCCTCGCTGTATGAAACTTTTCACTAAGGTATCATGGTATATCTTCTTTATAACCCCATAGGTTAGAGAATAATTGGATTTTCTATGTGGGGAGTATGTTGATTTCCCCAAGCTGGTTGTTTTAAGGAATGTTCATCATAATGAACTTTTACAGACTACCACATGTCATTGTTTCACATTAGATGTCTGAAAAGAGAACAACAAAAATGAAAGTATGTTACCTAACTGAACCACCTTGATAAATTTCATTTGGGCATTCCTATCTCAAGGAGGCTGGAACCCTCATTTGGAGGAATCATCACTCCTGAAGTATAGAGACTATAAGGATGAAACGTTTACATAAGGTACATCAATATTTCATTATCATCATGTAAAATATTTGGATCCAAATCCCTCTCCAATATAGAGTTATAGTGAAAGTTCCAAGATTTCTTGATTCAGTCTTCTAGGTTTTTCAAGCATGAAACCCAAATTTCCAGTAGCTTCCATTATAGCTGTAATTTAGCTACACATTGCCTTCTTTTAGGGTGTCTCTGATACAATGTTAGTTTTTTTAAATAAATTTACTTATGATATTTATAATAAATAATAATAAGCACGTCAATACATCAAATGTACACAATATACACAAGAAACAAATATTTTTATCATGGAAACCATAAAGGAAGAAAACCCTTCAATATTCCACAGAATAGTTTCACAAAATTGTCAAGACAACAAAATATAATAACTAAAGAACAATATGTCTACAATAGCTCTATGTCCCTCGTCTTCCTCTCTCTCCTAAAGCGCACATGAGAGAACAAGTGACTGATTTGACAAATGAGGAGGAGGCCTTCCTATCTATATTGTTCTGTTTAGTTGTTAACTCAACCACTAGGTCGACTAGGTTACCCGTGGGGCAGACCTACCTACGAATACACAAATATATTTTTCTATATTTAACCAGGGAACTATTTCCTCAATTTGCAATGGAGGGTTTACCTTAGTTACCATACACAATGATGACATACTGAAAGGAGGAAAAAAAATCCTCGATGGGGGTACAATAGTATGTAATAGTAATATACATCATAATATATTCCAAAGTTACAATTAAAACAACACCTAGGGGTTAAGAAGTGAATTAAATCAATTATGCGTATTAATGTTTAATTAATTAATACTATGAAGGCATGTAATAGATTGAAATTCCCATTTTGATTTTGTATGTAATGAAAAATTCATAAAAATAATTAATGTGTAAATGAGTTGTATTTGTCTTAGGTGAAAAGGAGGGCACTTGGGTCCAAATGGACCATGAGTTAGTAGTCAGAAAGGGAAAACCAGAGAAAACCAAGAAAATGCTAAAACGAACTCAAGAAAAAAAGATAGAAACTTGCAAAATCAATTTGTCATAAAAAAATATGCCAGCTATCAAAGGAAAGGAAAAGTAAGGTAGTTGTAAAAGAAGGAAAGTACAAGGAAAGAAGCCATTCACAAATCAGGAAAAAATTGGTCAAGGAGGGCATAGTTTCCATTTTGGTGAAAGGATGAAAGAAAGGAAACATCATCAGTCACAAAGAAGACATTTTTTTCTCAAGAAGGGTGAATTTCCACTTTGGGTTGAGTGATGTAGGTAGGGAAACAAAATCCTAAGACTAGACTTGCTATTTTCCTTGAGGGTGTTGTAAGCACTATTTTTGTGTTAAGTAGTTGGAGAAGTATAACACGGGCTAAGGAGGAATAAGGTCTATCAATGTTTTATATCATATGACCATGGGGGATATTAAGAAGTTTCTACAAGTATTTCAGGGTTCATATCTAAGTTGAGATCAAATAATAATCCAAGAAATCCAGTCTTTAGCTCTGAAAATGTACGAGAATGAGAAAATAGGTTCCAAGTTGTATATTGGTAGGAAGTGAAAGGCTTAAGGAAACAACTTTATTTTTTTTTTTGTATAAGCGGGAACATGTTAAATTGCAGATTCCATAGGCTGTTCGATGAAGAGGAGTAAGTAGATCTATGGTTATGAACCATTTCACGGTTTCTATGTGCAGGGACAAATAAAATGTTCAAATCAACAAAATGGTGTAAAAAGGACGATATTTCAATGACAGTGATCAACGGACAGATCAGATCAACGAAGGAAATCTATTTTGCAAATATAACTTGCATGATGAAAATAATTTTTTGTATTTGCGGAATAGGCTAAAGCACCCGTAGGTTTCAAGGGCCAATATTGACAAGGGTTTAGATGAGAAATGGAGGAAAATTTTGTTGATCTAATGTGCTTGTGGAAATTCGCATTTCAAAAATGCAGAATGGGTTAAAGCGGGAGCATGTTTCAATGGCAGAGGTTGAGTTGGGGAGAGATCTATGATGAGAAAAGATTATGCTGATTAAACATGTGCAGAGAAACACATTCTTGAAATTCGCAAAATATGGTAGGCCTGTTAAAATTGGACAACGGGGATTAAAGTAATTTCTGATCAAGGGCTGAGGAGGATTATGCTAGTTGAATTCATATGGATAAAATTCAGGGTTGAGATTTATGGAATTCAATGTTATCCACATATTTCTATGATCTCGATGAAACTTTTAAATGTATATCCATGACTAAAATGGTTCCTACCATCCAAGATGCAAAGAAGGAAATTTTTGGTGTAAGTGCATAAAGTGTAGATGTGAAAGGTGATTTAGGGTGCAGACGCAAGTTAAAAAGGATCTCTGGCCATAGATAAATATGGGCATAGGAACTATGAGAAAATTAGCAAAGACCTTGCTGCTAGAAATCAAGGTTTAAGATAAAACAAAATTAACGGCGTAGATTTCATCGTGGGGTGATCAACGGCTAGGGAAGATCACATACTTGGATGGCCTGGATCACATCCTGGGATCCAAATATTTGCTTCCTGGTGCACGTGATAATTAGGAGTTCCATGATGATTAAGCAAAAAAAGATGAGTATGGACTTTACACACGATATCATAAGGACAGAGGGGTGCTGAAAAGAAAGGCATATCGATACCATCATGAGGAGGGATTGATGAAGTGACAAATTTCAAGTTGTCATCATGCGACCGTTCATGTTGTCATCATGCCACTCGATGATGGCGTGTGTGAGGATGTGACGGAACCATGGTGAAATAAACTGCTAATGATGATTCAGTAATTGCTTGGCTCATTATAATGCCACAGTCAGAGCCATTGCAAGATACAGAGTGAGTGAATGTTGGTGAAGAACGGGGATAACTAAATATTATTCTGTTGAGGGTCCCAGGGCCCTGATATGGAATCTGTAATGACTATTCTTCTTGAGAAGTCTATTGTTCGATGTATTTTATTGACTGTTGGGAGCTACTTGGAAATTCAACCAATTCTAGGCCTTCATGCAAAAGAAGCTCCAACCATCGAGGTAAAGATGTTCATTACATTAGGAACACATTCTGATGCCGGTAAGATAATTACAGTCCTAAAAAAGCATAGCACCACTGTTGAAGCATTTTCAAGAGTTCTCGACCCAAATGATATCCCATCGAAGCCTCTAGACAAGGTCATGATATTAATTACCGTAGTGCATAATATCCATTTCTAGGACTGGCTGGTCTGAACGACTGCTCATACTAGGGGAGAGGAGATCAGAGGTATACATCATCACCATCCTTGTTGCAAATTTCTAATTTTGATGAAGGTGATGACGAGTCCAAATATGTGTTGCACTGGCATGTCCTGGAGGAAGGATCTAGTCCAAACTAGGTGCTACAAGCATCCAGAAGCAGACAATAATGATAATCCAATCAATGATTTAGTACCATTGATGAACGTAGTTGTCTTCTTGAGGTCTTCAAGCCCAGCAGTGTTATTAGGAGAAATAGAGGTTGTTAGACATAAATCCAAGCACATAAGGAACATAAACCATGCCTCCATCTGTGAACACAGGAAGAACACATTATCAGACACATAATGAACATAAACGTCAAAAGAAAAACATGATGGAGCTTCCACCACCCGAGCAAAGAAATGTTGTTGAGAGATTCAAAAGGACTGCATACATGTTGCATGCTCGGTAGGAGGAGAAACAAGTCGAGCAGAGTCAGCAGGAAACCATTGAGAGTGCTCTATGCCTTCATTGTCATGTCAAGCAAGCTAGAATCTTGAAGATGTATCACTATTTTGAACTCAGCATGCGCAGTCCGCATCATATTTTCTATTTTATGTAAATTGTGAAAAATGTGCCATGTTAGAGTTTGTTAGAAGTTTGTTTCTCAATTTGTAACTAATTTTGGCCCTATTTTGAAGTTGGCATTGGTGGTCTAAGACACTATAAGTATACCCTCAACAGAGTAATAAATGGTTGAAACCCCTAATACTTTTGGCCTTATGTAATTTTGAGATCTGTTTTAATAAAAGTTACAAATATAGATGCTGACCTTTGAATGCAAAAATTCATGTATATTTATCCATTACAGTCTATGATCTCTCTCTTTATGTGGATGTCCTTCTTTTAAATATTTCCATTATGTCTTTTGTCATATCTAAGATAAGGGTATGATATTTTTCAGAATTCATACTTAATTATGCTCTGTCTACAGTTTCAGATATTCACAAACTGTTTCTACTAAAGTTAATGCATAATTCATCCTATTTGGTGCTTTCTGTTAATGGACTATCATCTTTTCTTCTTTATCACCAGACCAAAAATATATTGATAGTAACCAAAGTATTATCTTGATTTTGTATATGTTTCCCATGCAAATTTCTCTGTGTTTCTTTATAAACATGGCTCCATAGACTAATCTACCCTTACCATGTTTCAACCACAACAATATCTCAATTTCATTTCATGTTTGTATCTGGCCTTTTTATATATCTGTGAGAGATCCCTCTCTAGAAATGGAGAAGCCAAATCCCTTTCCTATAGTGATTCTGTTGTTACCTCGGGGTTCACATTCAAAAACCTTGGGTGTGATTCTGAGTGTGAACGAATTGGCGTCGTTTCCAGGGAACAAAGGTTTATATCTTCATTGGGTTTGAATGACAAGGTTTCATATATGGTTGTCGATGGTGAATAGAGGTCAGATATCAGCAAGGTTTTGTATCTTTCATCTGGAAAGTCCACTTATAAAGAATCCATGTTTCAGACATTTCATTGACTCCACTGTGTTAGTTTTTATCATTCAAGCTAGCATTATGTTAGGATATTTAATTGAGAGAACAACAAGTACAACAATCACAAGAGACAATGGACACAGTGTTTTTCCTCAGGGAAACCATAAATGGAGAAAACCCCACAACTTCCTCAGAGATAGAATTAGCACCAAAAGTAAAACCCCCAAAAATAGTAAGATGATCTCTAGACAGGAGTAACCTCTTTCTTCCTTTCCTCAATGTCTTTCTCTTCCTCATCTATGCACTACAACTGAGTGTGAGTGAGTGTGTGCTAAATAGAGAGGCTAGCTCTTTATTTATACTAATTCCCGACATGACTAAACCCTACTAGGGCTGAACTCTCTAGGAGATTCTAATAACCCTAGTGCCCTGAAACTGCAGGGACTTTAACACTTAGACAATAGGAGGGTTACCCACAATAAATTGACATGACTTGTTTACATTATAGATCCTCCCAATAGGAACATCGGGGCATGACATGACTCAAGTATATCACAAATACATCCTGGAATAAACATCGGGTTACAAAACATAAGAAATACAAGTGAATACATTCCAAAGTTACATATTCATCAACACTCCCTCTTAACTAGGTATTCTCTCGACACAGTTTTTTGGCATAAGTCTTCTTCTTTGTATTGTCTGGGTCATCATTAAGTTATCATCATATTTATCTTCAATTCATCTTCATATTTAAGTCATCTTCATCTGGATCTAGATCATCACTCGATCTGGATCATCACAAGGTCATCATCATTGGATCTGGATCATCATCACTTGATATGGATCATCACTCGATCTAGATCACCATCACTAGATCTAGATCATCACTTGATCTAGATCATCACAAGGTCATCATCACTAGATCTGGATCATCACTCGATATGGATCATCATGGATACATCATAACTGGATCTGGATCATCACTGGGTCATCATCACTGGATCTAGATCCTCACTTGATCTGGATCAGTACCATAGGTACTATCTCATGATTCTTCTCATCACAGGAAGCTCTACAAATCCAACCCTTTTTCATGTTGGTTGTATTCCTACCTTCTCGTAGGTCTTTGGTCACCCTTATATCGGACCTACTAGTAAGAATGGCTAGCACTCACATCTGACCTACTCGTCAGAAAGACACGACACTTACATCTGAACTACTCATTAGAAAGGCATGTACTCACATCTTATCTTGTAGGAACCAATCCTACAGTCACATCAGAATGGCCCCCAGTACCATACTGAGCTACCTGGTAACTGACCAGGTGCCTCAATTCTCCCATAGAATGGTAATAGCCCTTACATATGACCTACTCGTCAGAATGGCCAGCACTCACATTTGACATGGAAGGAAACAATCCTATCACCATGACAGAATAGCAACATCCCTTGTATCTGATCAAGTGGGAACACATCCCTCAATCACATCAAAGTGTCCATGCACTCACATCTGATCATGTAAGACTACATCTTACAATCGTCTCAAAAAGGCCCTCAGTCCCAGACCAAGTATTCCTGGTAACTCACCAGGAAGCTCCATTCCCAGAATGGAAATAGCCCTTATATCTGAGCATGTAGGAACCAATCCTACAGTCATATCAGAATGTCTTAGTACTCATATCTAACATGTAAGGAACCAATCCTCTCACCATGATAGAATGGCTCAGCCCTTACATCTGACCTACTCGTCAGAATGGCTTCGGACTCATCACTTACTCTTGGAAGGGACCTCGATCTGGAGAAAACCAAGATTCTCCCTAAAGTACTCAAACTTCACTCTGGCCAATGGCTTCATCAACACATCAGCTATATGATCATCCGTCGCAACATACTGGAGCTTCACTGCTCCCCTCTGCACCATATCCATGATATAGTGATACTTGATCTTGATATGCTTCGACTTGTCATGGAACAATAGATTCTCTGACAACTTCACACAACATTGGTTTTCACAATGTATACAAGTAGCATCGATCTGGAGATCAAATAAATTAGACAGTAGCTTCCTCAGCCATACTAACTCACAACTAGCTGAACAAGATGAGACATACTCTGCTTCATCTTTACTCAGTGCCACACAAGATTGCTTCATACTAAACCAAAAGATCACACTTGATCCCATAGTGAAACAACATCCTAAAGTGCTCTGCCTATCGATGGCACTACCTACCCAATCTGAATCAACATAACCCTCTAGTTTAATCTTTTGATTTGCCTCGTACTTGATCCCATAATCAATTGTACTCCTCAGGTACCTCAGAATATGCTTTGCAGCAGTCAAGTGAACATGTATCAGATCTGTCCGGAACTGGCTCAAGGTGTTCACAACAAAGAAAATATCTGGTCTCGTGCTCATCAGGTACACCAAGGACCCAATCATCTGACGATACATCATGGCATCAACCGCTTCCGATGAAGCATCACTCAATAGCTTCAAGTTCGATGCCATAGGTGCAGCCATAGCCTTGTAGTCCATCATCCCAAACCTCTTCAAGATCTCTACTACATACTTCCCTTGTCCAAAGGAGATTCCATCTGCACTCTGCCACACCTCCATACCTAGAAAATAATGCATCATACCCAAGTCCTTCATTTCAAACTCAGCAGCAATCTTTATCTTCATATCAGCAATCAACCCATCCATACCTATCACAAATAGATCATCTACATACAGTAGGAGTGTCACTGGGCTGCCATCTTCAACCTTGTAGTAAAGGTTGGAATCTGCTTTACTTTAGGTAAAGCCCAAACTGGATAGAAAGCTATCAATTCTATCATACCATGTCCTAGGTGCCTATTTCAAACCATACATGGATTTCTTCAATCTACACACATGAGATTCCTTATCATGTGTCTCCAAACCGAGTGGCTTCTCTACATACACTTCCTATTCCACTACACCATTCAAGAAAGCAGTCTTGACATCCATTTGGTGTATCTTCCATTTCATCACTATAGATAGAGCAAGTATTGATCTGATGGAAGTGTATCTGGCTACAGGTGAAAAGGTTTCTTCATAGTCTATTCCTTCTTTCTTGGAGAGACCTCGAGCAACAAATCTTTCCTTATATTTCTCTATGCTATCATCTGCATCATGCTTGATCTTGTAGATCCATTTGGAAGTTACAACTAACTTCCCTTCTGGTCTTGGGACAACATCCCAAACATCATTCTTCATGATCAATTGATACTCTTCGATCATAGCATCCTTCCATTCTTTCCATTCTCCCGCTTCTTCATAATTGGAAGGTTCTTTATCAATGAAATCACATAGTAATGCTACATACCTGGAGCGGGATATGGTCCTCTTTCTTTCTCTGTGATTCTCTTTTGGATCCCCATATCTTTCTGCACCTTGGATAACTTCTCGTACCCAAGCAGGTTTCCTCTTATGAGAATTCCTTTTTGGAGGTGGATCTACAGGTCTTTGTGGTTCTTCAAATTCTCGAACTTCTTCTTGAGTTTCTTCATTCATGGTTGTATCATGAATTCTGGGTGCTTCCGATTCTTCAGGAACTTCAGTAGGTCTCTTTCTGGATTTGTTGTAAGTTGTGTCTTCATCAAATGTCACATCCCTGCTGATGTCAATCTTCTTGAATCCTGGGAAGTATATTCTATAAGCCTTCGAGCTTTCAGAGTATCCCACAAATATACCCTTCTTTCCTGAAGGATCTAATTTAGTCCTCTTCTCTTTTGGAATGTGTATGTACACTGGACAGCCGAATATTTTGAGATGGCCGACTTCTGGTTTCTTGCCGGAGAAGACTTCTTCAGGAGTCTAGTTTTGGAGTACTCTGTGTGGAGTACAGTTATGTACATACATCGATGTTCTGGTAGCTTCCGCCCAAATATGCATAGGAAGATCTTGATCATGAAGCATTGCTCTTGCAGCTTCCATGATAGTTCTATTCTTCCTTTCTGCAATCCCATTGTATTATGGATTATAAGGATTGGACAAATCCCTCTTAATCCCTGAGTCTTTACATAGCTCTTTGAATTCATTCGAAGTGAATTCTCCGCCATTATCTGATCGAAAGGTCTTGATCTTCTTTTTAGTGTGAGTCTCGATCAAGGCTTTGAATTCCTTGAAATTGTTGAATACTTCATATTTGTTCTTCATGAAGTAAATCCATGTCTTCCTAGAAAATTCACCAAAAAAAGAAACATAATACATACCCACTTAGTGAGCTTGATGACATAGGACCGCATACATTGGAGTGGATGATTTCCACAATTCCTTTTGCTTTTCTTTTGCTACTTGGAAATGTCTTCTTTGTATTCTTTCCTTTCGCACATCCTTTGCAAACCCCATCATGTTTTGCTTGAATTTTGGGAATACCTTCAACGACTTTGCTTGCCAATGGTAGTGCTTTGTAATGCACATGTGGAAGGATTCTATGCCAAAGTTCATTTGACTCTACTATTTCATGGACCAAGGATTTTTCTGGATGGCCTTTTAATTTGTACAATCATCCTTCTTGTTCTCCCATCACTACTGCATCATCGATAATCTTTCCTTTTCGCCACATGATGACTTGACCATCTATAAATGCAACCCTCATGCCTTTTGCATCTAATGTAGATATGGAGAGAAGGTTCTTCTTGAGACCTAGTACAAACAATACATCTTGCATCTTCATAGACTTTCCACAGTCTAGTTTATAGGAGGATTCACCACTACCTTTTATTGGATATTGGTAGTCATCTCCAAGCTTCACCTTGTGAGGTGATTTATGTTATGAAATTTTTACAAAGGACTCTTTGAATCCTATCATCTGTTTGGAAGCCCCACTGTCTATAAGCCAATCATTGCTTCTAGGTGTCATGTTTCCCGTTAGAGCAGAAATCAAGACATATTCTTCTTCACTAGAGGAGTCTTCACTTTCATATCCGGTTCTCTTCTAGGATGGTTCATCATCCTCTGCAACATGAGCATGATGTCTTCTCTTGTTTCTCTTTTTCTTATTTTTTCTTTTAGGACAATCTCTTGCAAAGTGTCCTACTTCATCACATGTATAACATCTAATTCTAGACATGTCTTTTCTAGAGTTATTTTTAGAGAAATGCTTACCTCTAGAGTGACGAGAACTTCTTTTGGTTTTCTTGGAGTGTACTGTGAGAACTTGATCTTCACTTCCCATATTTTCTTCTTGAGCTGTTATCCGAGCTTCTTCTTGAGAGCATTCTTCCCATAGTCTGCTGAA
This sequence comes from Pseudotsuga menziesii, assembly GCA_001517045.1. NCBI lineage: Eukaryota > Viridiplantae > Streptophyta > Pinopsida > Pinales > Pinaceae > Pseudotsuga > Pseudotsuga menziesii. Next base: position 766,161 of record LPNX010308193.1, on the reverse strand, counting down.
CTTAAATAACTTCTTTCTAGCACATATCCCTTGAATAACGAAGTCCCATGGTCTAGGGAGACCATTCAAGGTGGTCATCACAACCTCTACATTCTATACTTCTTCATGTACTGCTTTATGTTAGTTTTTCAACATTTAAGCTATCATTATGTTAGGATCTTTACTGAGAGAACAACAACTACAACAATCAAACACAAGAGACAATGAACACAGTGTTTTTCATCGGGGAAACCATAAATGGAGAAAACCCCACAACTTCCTTAGAGATAGAATCAACACAAGATGTAAAACCCCAAAACAGTAAGATGCACTCCCGATAGTAGTAATCTTCTTCTTATCTAGCCCCAGTGTCTTCTCCTTCCTCAACTATGTGCTACACTTGAGTGTGTGAGTGATGTGTACTAAATAGAGACCCCAACTCTCTATTTATACTAATCCTGACATGAATAAAACCCTACTAGGGCCAAACTCTACTGGGAGAGTCTAATAACCATAGTGCCCCGGAACTGCAGGGACTTTAACCCTTAGACAATCGAAGGGTTACCCACTATGGCTTGACATGATTCTTTACATTATTGACTCTCCCGATCGGAACATCGGGGCATGAAAACATGACTCAATTGCATAATAGATACTTCCCAAAATAAACATCGGGTTACAATACATAATATACATAGATGAATACATTCTGAAGTTACAAATACATCAACACTCCCTCTTAACTAGAAAGGTATTCTTTCGACACAATTTTCAGCACTGGTCTTCTTCTCTGTATTAACTGGATCATCTGCATCTCAGTCTTCTGAGTCTTCAAGTCATCTTCATTCTTTGAATCTGGATCATCTCTCGATATGGATCATCACGAGACATCATCACTAGATCTAGGTCATCTCTTGATTTGGATCATCATGGGACATCATCACTGGATCTGGATCATCATGGCTAGATCTGGATCATCACTCGATATGGATCATCACTGCTAGATCTACATCATCACTTGATCTGGATCATCATGGCTGGATCTGGATCATCACTGTTGGATTTGGATCATCACTCGATCTGGATAATCACTGCTGGATCTAGATCATCACTCGATATGGATCTCTCAGATTCATCATAAATAGATCTGGATCATAGCTCGATTTGGATCTCATCTGGTCATCATTATATGTGTTATTTCATGGTTCTTCTCGTCATAGGAAGTTCTACAGAGCCAGCCTTCTTTCATGTTGGGTGTATTCCTACCTCCTCGTAGGTCTTTGGTATCCCTTATATCTAACCTACTCGTCAAAATGGCGATAGCCCTTACATATGACCTACTCGTTAGAATGGAGGTATCCCTTACATCTAACCTACTCATCAGAATGGCGGTAGCCCTTACATCTGACCTACTCGTCAGAATTGCTGACACTCACATCTGACATGGAAGGAACCTAATCCTTTAGCCATGAATAGAATGGCACTGGCCTTACATCTGACCTACTTGTCAGAATGGCGGTAGCCCTTACATCTAACCTACTCATCAGAATGGCCAGCTCTCACATCTGACATGGAAGGAACCTAATCCTTTAGCCATGAACAGAATGGTATTGCCCTTACATTTGACCTACTCGTCATAATGGAGGTAGCCCTTACATCTGACCTACTCATCAGAATGGCCAGATCTCACATATGTCATGGGAGGAAATTAATACTTTAGCCATGACCTACTCATCAGAATGGCCAGCTCTCACATCTTTCATGGGAGGAACTTAATCCTTTAGCCATGAACAGAAAGGAACTACCCTTACATCTCACCTACTCGTCAGAATGGCGGTATCCCTTACATCCGACCTGCTCATCAGACTGGCCAGCTCTCACATATTTCATGGGAGGAACTTAATCCTTTAGCCATGAACAGAATGGCACTTCCCTTACATCTGACCTACTCGTCAGAATGGCCAACTCTCACATCTATCATGGGAGGAACTTAATCCTTTAGCCATGAACAGAATGGCTCGGCCCTTATATCTGACCTGCTTGTCGGAATGGCTATGAATATCAGTACTCATATCTGTCAAGGAAGGAACCAATCCTCTCGCCATGATAGAATGGCTCAGCCCTTATATCTGACCTGTTCGTCAGAATGGCTATGGGGCTCATCACTTTCCCTTGGAGGAAACCTCTATCTGGAGAACACCAAGCTTCTCCCTGAAGTACTTTAACTTCACCCTAGCCAATGGCTTCGTCAACACATCAGCTATATATTCCTCCATCGCAACATACTGGAGCTTCACTGCTCCCCTCTGCACCATATCCCTGATATAGTGATACTTGATCTTGATCTGCTTTGACTTGTCATGGAACACTGGATTCTCTGACAACTTCATGCAACTTTGGTTGTCACAATGTATACAAGTAGCATCTAACTGGTGATCAAATAAATCAGAAAGTAGCTTCCTCAGCCATACTTCCTCACAACTAGCTGAACAAGTTGCGACATAATTTTCTTCAGCTATACTCAGTGCCACACAGGATTGCTTTTTGCTAAACCAAGATATCACACTTGATCCCATACTGAAGCAACACCCTCAAGTGCTCTTCCTATCGATGGCACTGCCTGCCCAATCTGAATCAACATAACCTTCCAGGTTAATATTTTGTTGAAAAATCAGACCTCTGTTTACTTACAGATTTCGTCAAACACTTCATAAACCTTCGATATCAGGCCTCAACAGTAAACCACAATCAAGCACATTAATTAACCATTCAATGAAACTATCCTGTAGGCTGATATACTGTTTATAAAGCACATTTAGCAGCGGAAAAATTAAAATATCAGCAGACTGTAACACACATTTAAAAAACAGTATTTTGGTCAAATAGACCCTGGAAAAACCCCCTCAACCCCTGGGGGAAAACCAACATGCAGGAGAAAATTTTTATTGAGCTTTTAAAAAAAAATATCAGACATCAATTTACAGTCAAAATATAACTTATCTTGACTAACTCAAATAACCTAGTAAACTGTTTTGGTTTCCATGCTAATGCTACCTTGATTTCTGTGCAAATCCCTTCTCGAAAAATGTGCAGAAATAAGTCACTAACAATCCTCGATTTCTGTGCCTGAGAGAATTAAATTCAGCCCTCAAAGTCTGTGCCAAAACAGTCAACAAAAGTATTGTACGGACTGCATTAAATGCATCCATACGGCCTCAAAAAACGTGCTGTTTTTCCTTGGGAAAAGTGCCAGATTTCTTCCTCAAAATATGTGCCTGATATTCTTCAAAAATGAGCCCAAAAACATACTGTACGGACATGTACTTTCTTCCTGAAACTTGGGTCTGCAATAAATGCAGCAGTACCTTTCTGGAAATGCGTGCCAGCAATAAATGCTAGTCGTACTTTTCTTGGTTTCTGTGCAGCAGTAATGGTGGCTCCTTAATATTCAAGCCAACTGAGAATCACTCCCAGCCTTGTCTGAAAATCGTGCCCTAGCTCTCCTTCAGCTTTCTCCTGCAAAAAAATGTGCTTCTCACACTTCTCTCCAAGCTCCTCTCTTGGAAATCGAGCCCTCTCCAAGCTATTCTCTCTTGAATGTGTGCAAAAATGAAATCTCATGTACTTTATTTACCCTATTAGGGTTATTCTCATGACTTTTCACCTTCAACGGTCGAGATTAGATCTTGGCCAAAAGATCTATGGCTGGGATCTAATATTTCACTCACTTAAATCTCCTAAGTGAACTTTACACGAATTTTTTTTTTTTGAAAAGTCACATCACCCTAAATATTAAAATGTACACTTTATGACTTAAAGTCACTTTAAAAACATATTAAAGTGAAACTCACTTTTAAAACATAAAGTCACATCAAAAAGGTACTTTAATAAAAAACACATTTACTAAAGTCACTTTTCGAATATAAATGAGACTCCATACTTAATCACCCCTGCACCTAGGCACCTGATGCAGGAGTGCCACCGAGTTATCAAAAACTAACACTCCCTCTTAGCGAGGGAGGTACTACTGTCATTAGCTCCACCTGGATCTCTGCCTCCAATAACTGAAGCTCCCTCTGAATCTGAATGCCTATCAGATCTCTGCACTGGAACAACTGCTGAAGGTCTCCATCTGACAACTCTGAACTGAGAGTTCTCCTCACTCTCCTGCTCATCCTGAAGAACCATCTCATACCAACTCTGTTTCCTCACAGAGTTGGATGAATCCTCCATACTGACAGCCACTACTGCTGCCACTGAGTTTGATCTCTCACCAGGCTCACCATCCACCGGATGACCCAAAACTCGGTACATCTGGCCATCACGGATGCCAAGCAAACTCGCTGCACCCAGGCCTCCACTCACCGGATATATGTAAACATGCCCACTCACATGAAGAACCGCATATCCGTCATCCTCCAAAGCTGAAACTGAGACCAAGTTCCTCTTCAGCTCTGGAACAAACAACACATCGCCAACCTCCAGATAACCACTAGACTCGAGTTGGAATATGACTTTTCCAACTCCTTCTACTGCATGGGTGCCGGCATACCCATCCTCAGTCAGTATAACTCTGTCATGATAT
>LPNX010308193.1:746820-759159 GCA_001517045.1 Pseudotsuga menziesii | reverse complement strand
GTCTTAAACCATGGGCACCCAAAAACCCTAAACCCTGGATTTAAACCACGGGTTTATTACAAAGCAGAGGGTTTTGACTTACCCTAACACCCCTAAGACTATTTTGGCCCATAGCTCCACTTACAAATTTTCTAATTAACCGCGGAGTTACCCAACATGGAGTATGCGCCCCAACAGGATCTCTACTGCATACTTCCCTTATCCAAGGAAGATTCCATCCGCACTCTGCCACACCTCCATACCTAGAAAATAATGCATCATACCCAAGTCCTTCATCTTGAACTCGGCAGCAAGCTTTCTCTTCGTATCAATAATCAACCCATCCATACCTGTCACAAATAGATCATCTACATATAGTAGAAGCATCACTGGGTTGCCATCTTCAACCTTGTGGTAAAGGTTGGAATCTGCTTTACTCTTGGTAAAGCCCAAACTGGATAGAAAGCTATCAATTCTGCTGTACCATGTCCTGGGTGCCTGTTTCAAACCATACAAGGATTTCTTTAATCTGCACACATGAGACTCCCTGTCATGTGTCTTAAAACCGAGTGGCTTTTCTACATACACTTCCTCTTCTACTACACCATTCAAGAAAGCAGTCTTGACATCCATCTAGTGTATCTTCCATTTCATTACTGTAACCAGAGCAAGTATTGATCTAATGGAAGTGTATCTAGATATAGGAGAAAAGGTTTCTTCATAATCTATTCCTTCTTTCTGAGAGAAACCCTGAGCCACAAATATTCCCTTATATTTTTCAATGCTATCATCTGCAGCATGTTTGATCTTGTAGATCCATTTGGAAGTTACAACTGACTTCCCTTTTGGTCTTAGGACAACATCCCAAACATCATTCTTCATGATTGATTGGTATTCTTCAATCATAGCATCCTTCCATTCTTTCCATTCTGCTGCTTCTTCATAACTGGAAGGTTCTTTATCAATGAAATCACATAGTAAAGCTACATACTCAGAGAAGGATCTGGTCCTCTTTATTTCTCTGTGATTCTCTTCCAGAGCCCCATATCTTTCCGCACCTTAGATAAGTTTTGGTACCCAATCAGGTTTCCTCTTATGAGGATTCTTCTCCAGAGGTGGATCTACAGGTCTTTGTGGTTCTGTTGAGGCCTGGAAATTCGCAGGCAACAACAGAAAGGGATTCTCCCCAGTCAACGTTCCCAACTAGCCCGTGACTGTTTGGTATGGGGAATCCGTCCGGTTTGTGGTCCGGCTACTGTAGGTCAAAGTAACAAAAACAAAGGTTTTATCGGTTGCAGCCCGGTCCACCATGTATATTTTTGTATTTTTGACTTAAGTATGATATGCATATGCCTAATTAACCATGCAGGGTGATAAGGATGCAAGGAGTATTCACAATGTGAGGCGCAGGTTCTTACCTCTCGTCTTAGGCTCACAAGCATCTAAATCACATATGCAGAAATAAAACTAACTATCTATCTATCTATCTATCCCCGGGGAGAAAACTTTAACTTATTTGTGAGTAATGTGAAATTGTGCATGTATCATAAAGAGAAATTACAGATAGCTGATATTTCTTCCTACAACACATGAATGATTAAAGGTATTTCGACAATTAGATAGCTAATTGTTTTATGAACATCATACATTACTCATGGTGGTAATTCCACAAAATAAACCAGAAATCATTTAAACAAGAACATAGGTTCTGAGAGTTAGAATGATCTCACGGTTAATGGACAAAAAGCTAGAAAAACAAAATAGTTCATCTTTCAGCCATCCATAGCATAACATTTGAAAGTGCCACCAATCTTCCTCCAATAGGCAAACAATACTTCTTTATTGCAAAGAGAAATAGTTATTCTTACAATATAGCTTTTCATGTCTAACTGGGAAAAATCCCCTTTCTCCCTTCTAAGCTTTCTACATTTATACAAAAGGGTGAGATGGTTGGGATGCCCAAAGTAACCTTTGGGCTTCCCAACTCTTCGTTTCCCAACGCTTGACTTTTCTCAAATTTTTTTTACAAAATGTTACACATTACAAAAAGTGACCAATCCTTTACGAGGAGGGTCCCACTTGGGCATCTAGAAATTTCTTCCAGGCCGAAGCTTCAGAAGCAATGCCCTCAAACGCACAAGGCTCTAAAAACTGAATATTGATCTCAAACTTAGCATCTTGGTTCTTTATAGCCTCAATCCTGGCTGCACTCAATCGAAGCTGATCCTCCAGAAGCTGCACACTAATAGCTGAATGATCTACTTCACTCCTCAAGATCTAATTATCCAGGTATTTAATACATTGTACTTTAGCTTCCTCCTCCTGGTATCTCTTCTGCAGCAGCTCCACAAAGGCATTGTGATCCGGGAAAGCCTCAAGCCTCTGCTCGGCCTCCATCTGGCACCGGTTGTAGGTAATGAGAAGCCTTCTGAAAAACTAGGTGCATGCTGCTTTCGTCTTCTTAACTACTTTTTTGAAATCCTTCGTGTTATTTATAGTAAATTCCAGCAAGTCATAGTCCCACTTGAGGGCCTGTGTATCCTTTGATGGCAGTTCTGCTGGAGTTTCTTCATTGTTTTCCAGCCTTTCCATTCTGGCAGTCAGGACTTCAAGGAAATCCTGAGATCTATCTACAAAGTAAGAGGAGGTCTCTAGGATTTCCTCCAATCAGCCATCTACCTGCAACACTTTGCTCCTCTCTCCCTCTATAGCAATCTGTAGTTGCAACATCTTAGCCTTTTGGGCCAAAACATGCTCTTTGAACGGTTGGAGGTTAACCTGCTGCTCCCTTCCTCCAGAGCAGTTGTGAGAGAAGAGATCTGCTCTTGATGCTTCTTTTCCTGTTCTTTGGTGTGCATCTCATTGGCCTCCAAGAGGATCTTTTGCTACTCTTCTAGCTCTTCTACCTGTTCCTGCAGCTGTTCCTTTTCCATCTTCAGCTCTTGACATTCTTTCTGCACTTTTTACAGGCATTCTTGTGTTGTTTCTATGACCTGTCTTTCTATTTGGAGGGCCTGCAATTTAGCCTTAGAAGCCTTTATCTCCCTCTGCATGTCTTCATACTTCCGCTTCAGCCTATTGCCTTCCTCCCTCTCTCTCCTCAAAGTGTCTTTCAATTGAGAAGAGGATTTCTTAGATAGCTCCAAGTCTGTCATGATCCTGCCCACATTATCCTCCAAAGCTTGAATTAGTACTGCTCTAGCTCTAATGGTGAATCTTGGATCTTGGTCTGTTCCCAACATAAGAGGCATATCCGATATCATTTTCCCTAGCAGATCTCTCGTTTCAATTTTCCTTTATGTTCTCTTCACTATCCTCTTTGTTGCCCTATCATAATAAACAGTGTTGAAATCAGGGATTTCTTCACCCACCTTCTGTACAAAGGGGACCAGGTTGAGTGTGGGGACCATGGGTGTGCTGGTAGCAGGTACTTGTGGGTCCTGAACCTCGGGGTTCTCCATGTCCTGGGTCTGCCCTGCAGCTGTTTCAGAAACTGACTGCTCTGTCTGTGTCAGCTTTAGCCTTTCAGCTTCTTGTTTTTGGAGCTCTTCATCCAGCTTCCTTTTCTTTTCTTTTATTCTTTCTTTGCATCTTCTTCTTTCTTCCTATCTGCCTCTTGCCCAGCTTTCCTTTTTTCTTCTTCTTCTGTGTGTAGCCACCCTGCAACTTCTTGTGCCAACCTCTGGGCTTCCTCATTTCTTCTCTTTGCTTCTTCCTCAGCCTTTGCTTGTTCATCTCCCTTCCCACCTTTGGTGGTGATCTTCTTCTTGAACCTTCTTCTCAAGGCTTTCATGTTTACTGCATTTCGGAAGATGGATTCTTCCCAATCCCAATGGTGGGCATACTCAAAATACACGTTGTTTGTTTTGCAATGTTCAGCTACTTTACCGTGAGTATCATTTCTACGGAAGGGCATCTCTCCAAAATGGAACTTTTCCAGCTCTTCTACAAATTCATCAGCCTTTTTCACTCTGGAAAACTTGTAGCTTCCTAACCTGAATGGAAAATGAGGATAGGCAGTCTTCTTGTGCTCAAACAAAAAGCTCCCTATGCCATCCAAAAAGACCTACCTAACTGCTTCCTTATGTATGATGTAGTCAGTGGCGTATTTGGGCAGTAGGGAGGGTGTTGTTGAACCTCCAAACATCCTGAAGTATAGGCCATCCTTAGTCAAATAGTAATCTGCATATTCTTCGATTACTTGCAGTGCTTCTTCTGACATACAATCACACTCCTTCAGGAAAATGAGTGTGTATAAGGGCATGATGAAGTGTTCACAGACTTCTCGTTAATGGTTGTGATATTTATGTGCCCATAGTGGTTTATAAGCAGAATAAACAGGCATTCTTTCCCTATCCCAGATGCACCTGAGACCGGGGAAAGGCTGATTACATAATATACAGTCTACAAGTATGGAACTCATATAGAATTCAGACCTCTTTTGGGCCACTCCTCCCAAAGCTGAGGCCAAGCAAGTTGAAAGACTATTTGATACAAGGCTGGCCCAGTTGAAAATTGTCCCCTGGGTTGCAACACAAAAAATGATTGGGATCCATTCTAACTTGAAGAATCTACCATGTGCTCTTTTGAAAATCCTGTTCAGCATTAAAGCTATGAACCTATAGGGGGCCCTTAAGGTTTTCGTATCGTAATCACCCATCAGTCTGTATCTGTAATGTTTTCCCTACAACAACATATTTTTAAGAGTCTCTACCAGGTCCATTCTAATGCTGTTCAGCCAATCATCAGATAAAAATACTTGGGCTTCTGGCAGGTGGTAAGCTAATGCTACATATCCAGGGCTATATGTAGCATAGCCCTATCTTTCAACATTTTCTAGAATCATTGTTGTGACATCTTCCTGAGTCAGAATCCAACCGATTACTTTAGAGCACGGGAACAACTCTAGTCTAGTGGCGATCTTCATCAGTGAAGATCTTTCTATGTTGGCATATATGGAATCTTCTTCTAATCCCATATCAGGAACTTCTCTGCGCATGATTAGTCTATATATTTCCCTCCACTGGTATTTAGGTTGGATACCAGAAATGCACTTAGTGTCTTCGTATATGTATTCAGTTTTAGTGACAACTTCTACTTCAGGATCTTCCTCAACCACCGGGGTCTTCTTCTTTTGCCTCTTTGACATTGTGGATTATTCCTACCATAAAATTGTAACATTAAGCCCTTTTGGCTGAGTGACAAACGTGAAGACATCAATGTGCAATGTATTGTTTCCTCTATGTTTAACATGATAGCAATCCGTCAATGAAGCAAATATATACATGTATATAAGCTGAAATGGCCTAACTAACAGAACCATTAAAACACAATGTGCAGTGTTTAGTGACTTTGCCCATGACTAGCATGATGAAAAATAGTTATATATAGTAAAACGTGCAAGCTATCATTGTTGTATGATATTAAACAATTCTATCAAACACATTTAAGATGGAAATAAATCTACATTAATATGCAACAAAATTCGGCTCTCTGCGCACGCCATGGTCATCTTGCTGCACGGGAAAGATAGTAGTAGTTACGTAGGTTTTTTCAATGGCGCCATGCTCACGCACTTATGGTCAATAAACTAAGAGCAGTGGAATATCCCTTTTAGTTGGCTAGGAATTCGACCCTGAGCTCGAACGGGGTCGGGCGGAACCGTGTAGGTGAAAACGGCTGGGGTTTAAAAGATGCAGGTAGCATAAAATCGGGACCAACCGTCCAAACCTAAAGTAAAAGGTCATGGTGAACCTATTTCAACCCACAACATTATCATATAGAGTGGTTTGGTGTAGACAACGTAACGACCGTCTGCACCAACCCCCCTCATCCTCTATGTGCAGGGTCACACGACAACGGCGGTGGGGAAAAACTACTATGCCAGTCAAAATGCCCCTCCCCACGGACAACAATGCCACCAAGAACCACAATATATACAAGCAATTATGGGGAAAGAAACAGCCGCAACACCTAACTGTGGAAAACCAAAACCACCAAACACTCAATGGAATGGGGAAAGGCAATAGAAGCCTACCTGGCACTGATGTGTATCCGGCGTGTATGGCGGGAGGAAAATGGTCAGGCTTCTACAGTTGCCACTTGGACATGGGTACCGGTAATAGGGTCTGAACAAGCTCGAGCGATCGACAGCATGATAGCGATAGAGCACAACAGTTAAAGAATAACAATAGAATAATCCAACGTGCCCCCTCACCTCACATATATGCATACGGTCAAACTCTCCCGGAGGGTAACATATTGGATGGCGGACCACTTTTGGATCGGAAGCTGAAAGCAAACTTCCTTCTGCAACGGCAGATGGCCAAAGCGGTAAGCCATCTATGGAGACGTGCATATTGGAACCTCGGGAGACTAATAATAGTGAAACGAGAGCCTCAACGTCAGAGCCGTAAAGGATAAATCCATCTACAATGGGTAAAGTCTGAATCGGAATCAAAATGACTACACATCGGAAAGGCTAGTGTTTCTCTCTTTCGCAACGGCAGAACCGTAAAGTGTACCACCGTCTGCAACATCAGGACTTGAGTCGGAAGCAAAAAAACTAAAGTCTCGAAGAGTTTAGAGCTTTGGCAGCCGCAACGATGGAGCCACAAAAGATGTGGCCTTCCGCAACGGTAAGATTCAAATGACTTAGACATCCGGAAACCGTACAAATTTCTGCGGCCGAAATGGCGGAAGCCCATGACTCACGGGATCGGAAAAAACAATGAAGCGGGAGAAAAAACCAAACAGTGATTGGGGGAGATTGTGACTTGCCATCTGCAATGGCGGAAGAAGAAGTGGTACAAGTTTTGATGCCAAAACACAAAAGCAGCCAATGTGAAAACAAACAAATCGGAAAGGAAGTCGGAGCCAATACTGTTTTTCCATCCACAACGACAGGAGGAAAAGAAAATTGTTGGGCTATAGGGAAGACCCGGGCTTTATACCATTAACTTTGCACCAACAAAAGACCCACAGTGTTGGCCCTTTCGGAAACAATCTGCGAATAGATTGCAGTCTCACCCAAAACAGCTATGGGATGCTGTAGAATCAGGTTTCTGCAAGTAGAAGAGGGATATTACTGTACCTTAGCCTTTAACAACTTATATTCCTATACATAGAGATTCAACATTCACATATATAACTTCACAGCTAAATAAACAGGAAGTGACTTGCATAACCCTTTACTGGGAATTCACAATGAAGTTATTTTAGTTAGCAGTGATCTTATTTATCAGATATATATTTATTAATGCATGAAAGAACATAACAGAAACAACACAAAGAACCACAACACCAGATATAACGTGGTTCACCCCCAGTATAGGGGTTACGTCCACAGAACTGTGTTTTATTCAACTCTTTTACTAAAATCACAGTTCTGATCTGCGCAATCAGTTGCAGATCCTTTCAAGTCCTTAAAGTCATGCACACAGCTGCAGGCCTCTACGCACACAGCTGTAGATTTCCTTAATCACCCAAAAGTCCTCTGCGCACACAGCTGCAGAGGTTGTCCATGCACACAGCTGGGACTTAACCTTCTCTTACAAAATATCCTTAACTTCACATCAATTCATCTTACATAAAAAGCCTAACCTGAATTCATTATAAGAGTGCTTATTTATAGTGCACTTATTACAAAACCATGGACTTAAACCATGGGCACCTCGAACTGTAAACCCTGGATTTAAACGATGGGTTTATTACAAAAAGAGGAGTTGGAATCAACCCCAACACCCCTAAGACTGTTTTGAGTTGTAACTCCACTTACAACTTCCACAAAATCCGCGGAGTTACCAAAATTAGGGACCGTTAAGGTGTGTGCCCCAACAGGCCCCTAAGACTCACCAGTGGCCCATCCCGGGACACTCTGCTGCTCTTCTGGTAGGCGAACTTTATCAATGAAAATAGCGAACTACTTGTTGAGGCCACGCATGATATTGTCAGCAGATTTCTCCTTTTCGACCAATTCCTATAATACTGCGGCTGATGCTTCGCTGGCCTTTGTCTGCGTAAATGCAGCATATTCCTTCAGGACTTTGAGTCGGGTGTCCACAGCAGTACTCAACTCAAAAGCTTCATTGATAAGTGGCTGCATAGAAATTTCCACTTCTATTGCTTTTGCTCTGCATGATTCAATTTCTTGATGGAGTTCATTGCTTCGCTTTACCTTAAGCATTTTCTCCATAGGTGGTAGAGTCTTCATTTCTACTTTTACTGTATCCAACTCTATCTGTCACTGCCTGATGATTTCTTGTAGCTGTCCAATTTCTGGATGTTCCTGTAGGGTGGTCCAGGCCTCAACACTGTCTTCTAATAGATTTGCTACACTGCTCGCAGTATCTAAGATTTTTGCTGTGGAGGCTTGAATGTCTGCTTGGCATTGCTCTCTGACCTCTGATGGGCTCTTTGAGGTAATGCGGAGTTGGAGCTCCGCAATATGGGCCTCATGTTCTGTTCTGAGCTTCTCGATTTCGCTGCGAGACTATTGTGCATAGTCTTTCAGCCTGACTAATCTTTGTTCTGGTTCTTCTACCAGCTGTACATCGAAGTCAGGAAGAATTCGACAGGCCTCATCCAAGACTTGTACTAGGGTAATGCGCTTACGTTCTGCATCCCTCTTTCTCTGCCCCACTGCCTCCAGCTGTGCTGCGAAGCCCTGCTACTGACTTATAGCATTTTCTAGCTGTTTTTGCGAATATTGGTCTCGTGCCTGAATTTCTTTTATAATTGCTGACTAACAGAGATGTAGCTCCATCATGGATAGCTTAGTGTAATATATGCCAACGTTCATACTCATCTCTGAATGAGAGGCTGCATTAGTTAATATGAGAGCTGTGCTTGACACTTTCCCTTTGTTGTCTCTGGCCGGCCATTGCCTTAGGTCTGGCTGTGGGCTTACTGAGGCACTGCTTGCTGAGGCGCCAGTCAGTGATTTTTATGCTAAGTCCTTCAACTCCTAAATGTGTTTTGCTACCTCGGTGATGGCATGCAGATGTAGATCGGAAAATTCTGACCATCTCTTGGTGAGAACTTCTGTAGACTTCAATAGACCCTGAACAAACTCCTCACTGGTCAGGCCGGGCTCCACGTCGATATTCTTGTTCTTCGATGCCTTCATTTTCTTTTGGGACTGGGGTTTGTTTACCTCTTCTGGTTCTAGCATCTTGCGCTTATCCTGCTGATTAGGGTCTAAAGCATTTTGAACCAATTCTTCTTCTTCTTCTTCATTGCCATCATCTCCACCCTGGTCGCTTTCACTTTGCTGCGACTCAGTTTGTTCTTCACTGTCTTTAGGGGGGTCTTGCTGCTGTGTATGACTAGGTCCTGTGCCCAGATTTGTAACTGGGAGAACTGGAATAGTGGGTTTTTTCCCTACATCCTTCAACCATTCCACCGGCCACTGTTGAATGACCGGGAGGATGTCGTATTTGGTCACTACATATGTTAACTTAAACCATTAATGCTTTGGATCCGCACGAGCCTGGATGAAAAGATGATGCATGTCGGCGCTGAAATGGGATGTACCATCATATTGAGAGAATAAATCATTAGTGACCCGAGGGGTTTTCGTGATCTCATACGAGATACTCATCATGTAAAAGGAAAATACACAGTTTGTCATCTGTTGTAGGGTTTTATCCTGGGAAACCCACAGAGAGGCGTACCGTACTGCGCTAGGTAAGTCCGGAGGTATAGCAGCAAACTGCGCCTCGGTAGGTTCTTTCCATCCTACCAGGGCGATGAGGACTATCAACCAGGAATAGTGAAAGGGCCTAACTTTCTCCTGCGCGTCACAGACATCTTCAAGTAATTCCTTTGCGATATATGCTGCCCAGTTGTAACTGTAGCCTTTGGCACAGTTCACGACAATTCTGATAACTAGGGCAGGCACTTCATATGGTCTGCACTTTTGCATGAGCTTGCATGCAAGAAGCTCAACTGCAAAGCAAATATTGTGTTGTTGAATGGCAGAAGTGTGATACCCTCATTTTCCCTTTGTCAGGCCGAAGCGTTCCTTCATGCTTTGTGAGAGCTTCGTATCCTCATGCTTTGAAGGAAATTTGGTCCCCAGATTAGTTCCTACTATTGGTAAGGCTGTGATCCTGTGAATGAGCTCTCCATTAATAGGAATTTTCTTATCTCCTATCCATAGGTGGCCATCATGTATTAATGCCAGTAGCTGCTTGACCACGATGGTCACCTGTGTGCTGCGACCAAAATGGGGAACATCGAGCATCTTCAGCAGACCCACTTGATCCAAGCTAGCAGCCCACTATTTTACTTCCAGCAATGTCACATTAGTCTCTATATATTTGACAAAATGCAAGTATTGTGCTGGGGTGAATTGTGGAAACTTTCCACGATCATTCGTGTCATGGTCGGCATACTTAAGCCGGTCTATTTTCCCTATCATGGTCCCGACCAATTGCACACCCGGGGGAAAGGAAGGGGTGCGTAATGTGAACTTATTTAGTCGCCGAGGTGGCTAGACTCCTGGTCGAACTGGTGGAAGGTACGATGGATGATTCGGTGCAATATTCTCATCTTCTATAGGTGGGGCCTCTGTTGAACCAGAAGGCTGCATCTCGAGGTCTTCTGGTGTTTTCCCTGATTGCTTGTGTCGGTCTTCGTTGCTTTTTTAACGTACTTCAGGATTAAAATTATTCTGGGCAGAGCGTGTCTGCATTGGCTGTGTCGGCGCTGGAGGAGTTTCTTCATGGGGAACAGATGCAGGCGGTTGGTTGAAAAGGTTTGGAAAACCCATCTGCTCAAACTCTCTCAATAGTTCCTGGAACTCATGATCAGTGGACATGGATGCAATTGTAAAACTCAAGAAACTGAAAAATGTGAACCTTGCTGGTGTGGGTGTCTTCTTATAGAATCTATCCATGAGATCTGTCATAACTGTGCATTGATGGCACCAATTCTGACAGAGATCTCATCTAGACGGTAGTAGATCTCCTAAGATCGCATTAATATAGGCAGTTAATACAGAGAACGTACCGGGGCCGCCATATTGGACTTCTTCTAATGGTCATTTTTGTTTTAGTTCTGACAGACCTTTGCTTCTTCGGCACAAGTAGTAGCTATGGCTGCACTTGAATGAGGGCATTTGACACCTCTGGATACCATCTGTGGCATGGAGTCGAGCTTCGACCCTCGACAAAATGTCATCCACAGCTGCACTGATTCCTCTTATTTCTAGGAACTTCATCAGACATAAGTCTCGACACTCATGGAGAAGTTGGGTTGCTTTTCTTACTGTATCTTCATCCCAATAATCTCCACTGGTAGCATACTTAGTCTGGCCTTCTGGTCCAATGTGGACTGTCCACGTCTTCAGGGGCTGCGTCACTTCATGGGCTTCGACTGCTAATCTATGTATGTTGCAATGTCTTTCTGACTCAGGAATACTAGTATTGCAAGGTTATAATGAGTTTCTTGGGCTTTTCCATCAGGCCAGTATTTTACTACTTCTTGATCCTTAAATACCTTAGTATGGACCAACCTGATAGCTACATTTAAAGCTAGACAAATTTTATTAGTAGAAAAGGTAAGCACAAAATGATCCATAAGATAATCCCAACTTACAGTATCCTGGCGAAGCTCAGCCTGTGCATTCCAGTTCTTTGCTATTGGTTCCAGCGTATGCACAAACCTAGGTACCCATGCTGCCTGAGGTACATGCTGCCATGCATCATAGTACTGTGTCCAAGGTTCCCGAGGGCTAGTCTTCCCATCAAAATTGCTTTGTACCTCTTGGGGCTGATCCATAATTCTGAGGAGAAGGAACTTCTAACGAGCTTCCCAACTAGGACCATTCTTCTAATGGTCATTCCACCATCTGGTTGAGGTGGCTCTGAATTTTGAATCCAGAGTCTCCCTTTTCTGTGAGTCTAGTATCTGGTCTGAGAATTGTTCAATAAATTGTTCTGGATCTGACAAGTCATCAAAATTAGGTAGGATTCTTACCTGTGCACCAAGCCATCTGATAGATTTAGTAATTCTGGCACATCTATGTCCATGCAGCTCATAAAGTCTCTTCTGCCAGTGTTCTAACCCATCATCTGAATCCATCATGTAGGAGCTGTCACACTGCCAATCCATGATACCTTCAGTAGTAGGATCAACATAATCCTCTTCCTTAGCTGTGATATTGTAAATGTGGTCCAAAGCATCCTGGTCTTCATCTCTTACTGGCTCTGTGTATCTCTCTCCTTGAGAAGGGTCCAATGGGACTATGACTCTCATTCCTTTCCCTTCGAAAGTCATCTGTCTCTTCTTTAGGTTGATGACTGCATCATTATCTATTGCCCATTCAATGCCTAGTAGTGCAGGATAGGGGTTGTT
>LPNX010308193.1:709845-738389 GCA_001517045.1 Pseudotsuga menziesii | reverse complement strand
TCATGCAACTCTGGTTGTCACAATGTATACAAGTAGCATCCATCTGTAGATCAAATAAATCAGACAGTAGCTTCCTCAGCCATACTGCCTCACAACTAGTTGAACAAGCTGCGACATACTCTTCTTTAGTTGTACTCAGTGCCACACAAGATTGCTTCCTGCTAAACCAAGAGATCACACCTGATCCCATACTGAAGCAACACCCTCAAGTTCTCTTCCTATCGATGGCACTGCCTGCCCAATCTGAATCAACATAACCCTCCAGGTTGATCTTTTGATTCGCATCGTACTTGAGCCCATAATCAATTGTACCACTCAGGTACCTCAAAATATTCTTTGCAGCAATCAAGTGAACATTTCTTGGATCTGTCAAGAACTAGCTCAAGGTGTTCACAGCAAAGCAAATGTCTGGTCTCGTGTTTGTCAGGTACATCAATGACCCAACCATCTGACGATACATCATAGCATCAACCAACTTTGAAGAAGCATCATTCAATATCTTTAGGTTCGATTCCATAGGTGTGGCCATAGTCTTTTAATCCATCATCCCAAACCTCTTCAGGATCTCTACTGCATACTTCCCTTGTCCAAGGAAGATTCCATCTGTACTTTGCCACACCTCCATACCTAGAAAGTAATGAATCATACCCAAGTACTTCATCTCATACTCAACAGCAAGCTTTCTCTTCGTATTAGTAATCAACCCATCCATACCTGTCACGAACAGATCATCTACATATAGTAGAAGCATAACTAGTTTTCCATATTCAACCTTGTAGTAAAGGTTGGAATCTCCTTTACTCTTGGTAAAGCCCAAACTGGATAGAAAGCTATCAATTCTGCCGTACCATGTCCTAGGTGCCTATTTCAAACCATACAGGGCTTTCTTCAATCTGCATACATGAGACTCCCTGTCATCTATCTCGAAACCAAGTGGTTGTTCTACATACACTTCCTCTTCCACTACACCATTCAAGAAAGCAGTCTTGACATCCATTTGGTGTATCTTCCATTTCATCACTGCAGCCAGAGAAAGTATTGATCTGATGGAAGTGTATCTGGCTATAGGTGCAAAGGTCTCTTCATATTCTATTCCTTCTTTCTGAGAGAAACCTTGAGTTGCAATTCTTGCCTTATACTTTTCAATGCTACCGTCTGCAGCATGTTTGATCTTGTAGATCCATTTGGAAGTTACAATTGACTTCCCGTCTAGTCTTGGGACAACATCCCAAACATCATTCTTCATGATCGATTGGTACTCTACGATCATAGCATCCTTCCATTCTTTCTGTTCTACCGCTTCTTCATAACTGGAAGGTTCTTTATCAATGAAATCACATAGTAAAGCTACATACATGGAACAGGATCTGGTCCTCTTTCTCTCTCCGTGAATCTCTTCTGGAGCCCCATATCTTTCCACACCTTGGATAAGTTCTCGTACCGAAATAGGTTTCCTCTTATGAGGATTCTTCTCCAGAGGTGGATCTAAAGGTCTTTGTGGTTCTTCAAATTCTCGATCTTCTTGTCGAGTTTCTTCAATCATGGTTGTATCGTGAATTCTGGGTGCTTCTACTTCTTCAGGTTCTTCAGCAGGTCTCTTTCTGGATTTGTTGTAAGCTGTGTCTTCATCAAATGTCACATCCTTGCTGATGTCAATTTTCTTATATCATAGGAAACATATTCTGTAAGCTTTCGAGCTTTCAGAGTATCCCACAAATATACCCTTTTTTCTTGAAGGATCTAATTTAGTCCTCTTCTCTTTTGGAATATGGATAGACACAGGAAAGCCAAATATTCTGAGATGGATGACTTCTGGTTTCTTACTGGAGAAGACTTCTTCAGGAGTCTTGTTCTTGAGTACTCTATGTGGAGTACAGTTCTATACATATACCGTTGTTCTGGCAGCTTCCTCCCAAAGATGCATAGGAAGGTCTTGATCATGAAGCATGGCTTTTGAAGCTTCCATGATGGTTCTATTCTTTCGTTCTGCAACCCAATTCAGCTGTGGATTATAAGGAGTGGACAACTCCCTCTTAATCCCTAATTCTTTGCATAGCTCTTTGAATTCATTTGAAGTGAATTCTTCGTCATTATCTGATTGAATGGTCTTGATATTCTTTTTCGTATGGTTTTCGATCAAGGATTTGAATTCTTTAAACTTGCTGAATACTTCGTCTTTGTTCTTCATGAAGTAAACCCATGTCTTCCTAGAAACGTTATCAATAAAATAAACATAATATGCATACCTGCTCAGAGAGTTTGATGACATAGGACCGCATACATCGGAGTGGATGATTTCCAAGATTCCTTTGTCTTTGCTTTTTTCTTTGCTTTCACTACTTGGAAATGTCTTCTTTGTATTCTTTCCTTTCACACATCCTTTGGAGACCCCATCATGTTTTGCTTGAATTTATGGAAGACCTTCAACAGCTTTTCTTGCAATAGGTAGTGCTCTGTAATGCACATGTGCAAGCCTTCTATGCTAAAGTTCACTTGGCTCTACTGTGTCATGGACCAAGGCTTGTTTTGGATGGCCCTTCAATTTGTATAATCCTCTTTCTTGTTCTCCAATTACTACTACATCATCAATAGTCTTTCCTTTTGGCCACACAATGACTTGACCATCTATGAATGCAACCTGCATTCCTTTTGCATCTAATGCTGATATGGAGAGAAGGTTCTTCTTGAGTCCTAGCACAAACAATACTTCTTTCATTGTTAGATATTTTCCAGAGTCTAACTTATATGAATATTCCCCACTACCTTTTATTGGATATTGGTAGTCATCTCCTAGCTTTACCTTGTGAGGTGATTCATGTTCTGACAGTCTTACAAAGGATTCCTTGAATCCAGTCATATGTTTGGAAGCCCCATTGTCTATAAGACAATCATCACTACCGTGAGTAATGTTACCTGTGAGAGCTGATATCAGAAGATATTCATCCTCGCTTGAAGAATCTTCACTTTCATATCTGGATCTCTTTCTGGATGGTTCATCATCCTTTGCAGCATGAGCATGATGTCTTCTTTTGTTGCTCTTCTTTACTATCTTCTGTTTGTTAGGAAAATTCCTTGCATAGTGTCCCGCTTCATCACAAGTATAGCATATGATCCTAGATACATCTCTTATAGTATTTTCTCTGTGAGAGTGCTTACCTCTGGAACCATGAGGTCTTCTTTTGCTTGACTTGGAGTGAGACTTGGAGTGTACTATAAGAGCTTGGTCTTCACTTCCCATCTTCTCTTCTCAAGCTGCTATTTGAGCTTCTTCTTGAGAGCAATCTTCCCATAGTCTCCTGAACTTGACTAACTTCTTCCTAGCATAGATTCCTTGGATGAAATAATCCCATGACCTAGGAAGGCCATTCAATGTAGTCATTAAAATCTCTACATTTTCCACTTCTTCATCAACTGCTTCTAGTTGCTCTTTGATTTGAGAAACTATTGTGAAGTAGGACTGGATTGTTTCTGCATTCTAAATCTTCACATTCTTCAGTTGGTTTCTTAGGGTCATCTTCTGATTGATGTTCTTCCCTTCAAACAATTTGGTTAGGGCATCAAACATAGCTTTAGGTGTCTTGAGAGAGGACACCTGTGGGATAAGGTGATCCTTGTTAGAATCAGCAATGATCCTCTTTCCCATAACCATATTCTTCTTATGTAAGGCATTTTCCTCATCTCCTTCTGGAACTAGAACCTCCTCATGGATGTAGGAGTCTAATTCATTTTCTTCCAGGACCAACGAGATCCTATATTTCCAAGCTTAGAAGTTTTCAGCTCCCTCAAGCTTTTCATCAAGCTTGGTATGATGAGACATCTTAAATGAGAACCTCAAATGGAAATACAAAATATTTTAGATCTTACCAGGTTCAAGATGTCGGATCTGAAACTTGAGCTGAAATCCTGCAGAGCTGGTTTAGGAGCAAATTAGGGTTTTGCTTTTCTGGAGTTCTATCAACCCAAATGCCTTGAAATTTTTCCCTAGCTTAAATTTTTGGGAGGATATAAATCCAGGCCTGGGCTCACTGAAAAATTCCTCTTCTATGAAAATCCCTAATTTTCGACAGCAGTGATAGGTCCAAGACTAAAAAACCTCAGAATTGGATTCCACTTCGACAGAAAGATGCACCCTAAGGAGGAGAGTTGTTCCACCTTAATTTTGCTAAAAAACTATGGAGGAAGATTCACAAACTAGGAATCCCTAGTTCCTGTAGCTGCATAGTGTCTTCTTCTCAAGTTAGCTCTGATACCATGTTAGTTTTTCAACATTAAGCTATCATTATGTTAGGATATTTACTGAGAGAATAACAAGTAGAGCAATCAAACACAAGAGACAATGAACACGGTGTTTTTGATCGGGGAAACCATAAATGGAGAAAACCCCGCAACTTCCTCAGAGATAGAATCAACACAAGATGTAAAACCCCAAAACAATAAGATGCACTCCCGACAGCAGTAACCTTCTTCTTGTCTAGCCCCAGTGTCTTCTCCTTCCTCAACTATGCACTACACTTGATTGTGTGAGTGATGTGTTCTAAATAGAGACCGCAGCTCTCTATTTATACTAATCCTGACATGACTAAAACCCTACTAGGGTTGATCTCTACTTGGAGAGTCTAATAACCCTAGTGCCCCAAAACTATGGGGACTTTAACCCTTACACAATCAGAGGGTTACCCACTATGACTTGACATGACTTGTTTACATTATTGATTCTCCTGATCGAAACATCAGGGCATGACAACATGACTCAATTACATAATAGATACATCCCAGAATAAACATAGGGTTACAATACATAAGATACATAGATGAATACATTCTGAAGTTACAAATACATCAACAATTCAGGCCTGGGCTCACTGAAAAATTCCTCTTTTGTGAAAGCCCTAATTTTCGACAGCAGTGACAGGTCCAAAACTAAAAAACCTCAGAATTAGATTCTGCTTCGAAAGATATATGTGCCCTAAGGAGGAGAGTTATTCCACCTTACTTTTGCTGAAAATCTGTGGAGGAAGATTCACAAACTAGGAAGCCCTAGTTCCCGCAGTTGCACAGTGTCTTCTTCTCAGGTTAGCTCTAATACCATGTTAGTTTTTCAACATTTTATATAGCATTAAGTTAGGATCTTTACTGAGAGAACAACAAGTACAACAATCAAACACAAGAGACAGTGAACACAGTGTTTTTCATCGGGGAAACCATAAATGGAGAAAACCCTGCAACTTCCTCAGAGATAGAATCAGCACAAAATGTAAAACCCCAAAACAGTAAGATGCACTCCTGACAGTAGTAATCTTCTTCTTATCTAGCCCCAGTGTCTTCTCCTTCCTCAACTATGCACTACACTTTAGTGTGTGAGTGATGTGTGCTAAATAGAGACCCCAGCTCTCTATTTGTACTAATCCTGACATGACTAAAACCCTACTAGGGACGACCTCTACTAGGAGAGTATAATAACCCTAGTGCCACAGAACTATGGGGACTTTAACCCTTAAACAATCGGAGGGTTACCCACTATGACTTGGCATGAATTGCTTACATTATTTATTCTCTCGATCGAAACATTGGGGCATGACAACATGACTCAATTACATAATAGATACATCCCGGAATAAACATCGGGTTATAATACATAAGATACATAGATGAATACATTCTGAAGTTACAAATACATAAACACTTCTAGTTGTTCCTTGATCTGAGAGACCCTTGTAAAGTAAGACTGGATGGTCTCAGCATTCTGGATCTTTATATTCTTCAGTTGGTTTCTTAGAGTCATCTTTCGGTTTATGTTCTTCCCTTCAAACAATTTGGTTAGGGAATCAAACATATCTTTAGGTGTCTTTAGGGAGGACACCTGTGGTATGAGGTGATCCTTGATTGAATCAACAATAATCCTCTTTTCCATAACAAATTTATTCTTATGTAAGGCCTTAGCCTCATGTCCCTCTGGAACTAGAACCTCCTCATTGATATAGGAGTCCGACTCATTTTCTTCCAGGACCAAGGAGATCCTATACTTCCACGCTCAGGATTTATTAGCTCCCTCAAGCTTTTCATCAAGCTTGGTATGATGAGACATCTTAACTGAGAACCTAAAATGGAAATAAAAAATATTTAGATCTTACAAGGTCAAGATGTCGGATCTAGATTTGGAGCTGAAATCCTGCAGTGCTGGTTCAGGAGCATATTAGGGTTTTGATTTTCTGGAGTTATATCCAACCAAATGCTTTGAATTTGATCCCTAACTTCAATTTAGGGGAGGATATCAATCCAAGCCTAGGCTCACTGAAAAATTCCTCTTCTATGAAAAGCCCTAATTTTCGGCAGCAGTGTCGGGTCCAAAACTGAAAAACCTCAGAATTGGATTCTATTTTGACAGAAAGATGAGCCCTAGGGAGGAGAGTTATTCCAACCTTCTTTTGCTGAAAATATATGGAGAGAGATACACAAAGTAGGAAGCCTGAGTTCCTGCAGCTGCACAGTGTCATCTTCTCAGGTTGCTCTAATATTATGTTAGATTTTATCATTCAAGCTAGCATTATGTTAGGATGTTTAACTAAGAGAACAACAAGTACAACAATCAAACATAAGAGACAAAGAACACAATTTTTTTTCTTAGGGAAACCATAAATGGAGAAAACCCTGCAACTTCCTTAGAGATAGAATCAGCACCAAAAGTAATACCCCCAAAAACAGTAAGATGATCTCCCGACAATAGTAAGCTCTTTCTTCCTTACCCCAATGTCTTTCTCTTCCTCAACTATGCGCTAAAACTGAATGTGAGTGAGTGTGTGCTAAATAGAGAGGCTATCTCTCTATTTATACTAATTCTTGACATGACTAAACCCTAATAGGCCCGACCTCTCTAGGAGAGTTTAATAACCCTAGTGCCCCAGAACTGGGGAGACTTTAACCCTTAAACAATAGGAGTGTTACCCACAATAACTTGACATGACTTGTTTACATTATAGATCCTCCCTATAGTAACATCAAGGCATGACATGACTCAAGTATATCACAAATACATCCCGAAATAAACACCGGGTTACAATACATAAGAAATACAAGTGATTACATTCTTAAGTTACATATTCATCAACACACTGGTGACATGATCCAAAAATCAAGTTTTCAAAGAAAATTGGCAGACTCTACTGGGGAAATGAACTCATTGTGCAGACATGGAAATGCATGGAGAAAAATAAGGTATTCAAGCCTCAATCTTCTCCAATATGTTTTATCGTTTCTTGTAAATGTTTTCCTGCATTTTCCTAAGTTTGTCAAAATAGTTTTCCATTGTTTATTCCATTCAAACCAAAACCATGGGTTTACTCCTGTTTATCCTTCTTTACAAACTGAAAGTATCTCATCATCATGTACATTTGATTTTGATCAAGACCTTTTATTTTAACCACATAATATCAAGAAACAACCTAGTGAGCCTCATGATACCATAGTTGATGTTACATATTTTCCACATAACTCTGTTTCTTCCAATATCCAAAGTCCACATAGACGACTTCACCTACCTCCTATCCTTCATGATTTTCCTAAAAAACACTACATATACCTTCCTAAGTTTGACGGAGAATCTAAGAACCTTATAGCTGAGGAACATCTACAATCCTTTGAGAATTTCCTTGACCTCTTTGAGATAGAGCATGATGATGTTTGTATGAGGGTTTTTTCCCAATCTTTGCAAGGAGATGTTAAGGAATGGTTTAAACATTTGCAGCATGAATCCATCAATACATGGGAAGAGTTTTCTCATATATTTTTTGGGTTTTGGGGTAAGAGGAGGTCATTGGAACAAATACCTTCATAGTTTTCTTCCACGAAGAAATAGGAGGGTTAAACTATGTCTAGTTTCAATAGGAGGTTTGAAAACTTTTATTATAATATGCCGAAAGAAATTCAACCATTAGAAGGTGCTACTAAATTGCATTATGCATCTATATTTCCTCCCGAATTGTAATTACTTATTTTGGAAAGAACGTCAGTCATGTTGCAACATATGTTTATTGACTCATTAGAGGTCGAAGACAGTATTAGGATGTCTAAAAAAATTTCGTATAAAAATAGTAATAACAGAATGGAAACAGAATTAGAGTTAAATGAGCAATATGAACAAAAAGAACTTGCCCTTACATCCAATTCTATTTTGTGTGAGAAAGAAGATGATCAAATCAATGATGTACAAGAAAAAGGTTATAATAATTTATTTTATGAAAATTACAATCATCATGTCATAAATTCAGTTAGTAATGATTATAAATAAGTTTTCAGACTACCTGTACATGATGAATATGAGGATGATTACTTGGAACTTGTGCCTAAAAACTAGTAGTAGATTTTGTAAGTTCAGGGATTTTTAGTGAAGAAAATATGATTACAATCCAAGGTGAAAGGGATGAAAATAGAGAGGATAGTGAGTGTGCTGAACATGATTGTTTCCCTTTGTGTTACTCTTCTTTTGAATTGCTAAGACACACACTTAAAAAATATAAACAAAAACAGAAATTCAATACAAAGGAAAATTTTATGAACCTTTTAGAAGTGGAAGATGAGCAAGAAGAGCAATCAGATTATCAGTTTCAGCACGTAGAGAAACTAGAAGTTTATGCTGACGAATTAAATCACAAAGAAAGAGATGAGGGTTCTCAAATGGATGTTTCTTTTTGTTTTTCAAATTCAGAAATTTTTTGTCAAGAATAAATCTGTTTGCTTGATCATATTGAACAAAAGGATGATATTTATGCTGACACGCATAAAAAGAATCAAGTTGTTAATTCTGAAATTTTTAATGAAGTTGAGGATATCCCTCTTGGAAATTGTCATGAGTTTTCCTTGCATGGCTCTTTTGAAGATCAGTTTGATAATATGCAAGAAGAGTTACACTTTTAACAACCTTCTCATGGTGAGCATATGATAATAAAATATGAAAGATGTCATGTTCTTTATGATCCTGTACTTGAATATATTGGAATACTTTTCAGTCTATATGGTCTATTATGTGTCTAAAATAATGGAGTGGGTCACCAAGAAGAAGAGGAAGACTCCAAATGGGATACTTATTTATGTTTTTTAAATTCAGAAATTAATTTGTTGGATTCTATTGAAGAACACAATCCTATGTTCTTTTAAGCACATATAAGGAATCAGGTTTTAAATTATGAGATTTTATGTGAAAAAGTTGATGTCGCATTTGCAAATGTCTAGGAACATTCCTTGCATGGTTTTCTTAAAGAGAATTTTGGAAGGATGTTGGAGGAGTTGCAGTTGGAGCAGTTCTATCATGGAAATTACATAACATAAAATTTTGTAGATTATGATGATTCAGTGGTAGAATACATGGAGAATATTTTCAATGGTAATAACTTGCTATATCGTTATAGTAAATATCAATTTCTTTATCATAGTTTTTCTCCATTAAGTCTGTCATATCCATTTTTTATCAAGAATGAGGATAAGGTTGGTTTATGGGATCATTCACTTGATTGGATTCACTAGAAGTCAGAATTTACTTGACTGGGCATTGATGCTTGGTAAGTGCAGTAGGTAAGTAGAGGTGAATAAGCTCGACATCGTGAACATTTATTTCAGTAGTTTTCAGTTTCAGTTTAATTTTTTTAGTTTTCTTTCGGCATTAGTTCAGTTTTGGTTTTTAGAGCATGGTGGCGATTGTTGAGAACTTTGGGAGCCTCCCAATAGATTCGGCACATGTTCTATGGGGTTATTTTTTACCTCACAGGGAGTGTAACACCCTATCTTGAGCCACTTGTTAGCATTGTTTTTGTGATAAGTAGTTGGAGAAGTATAACACAAGGTAAGGAAGAATAAGGTCTATCAAGTATTTCAAGGGTCAATAAGTTTCTGCAAGTATTTCAGGGGTCATTTCTAAGGTCATATGGATAGCAATCCAATAATTCTATAATATGGCTTTGAAAATGTACGAGAATGAGAAATTATGTTCCAAGTTGTATATTGACAAGAAGTGAAAGGATTAAGGGAACATGTTTAAAAATTCTGGTATAAGAGGGAACATGTTATATGAAGAGGATTAAGTATATCTATGGTTATGAACCATTTAGTGGTTTCTATGTGTAGGGAGAAATAAAATGTTGAAATCAACAAAATGGTGTAAAAGGGATGGTATTTAAATGATGACAATCAACGATCATATTAGATTATGGAGGGAATCTATTTCACAAATATAACTTGCACGATGAAAATCATTTTTTTTATTTAGGGAACAGGCTAAAGAACCCACAAGTTTCAAGGGCTAAGATTGATATGGTTTTATATTAGCGGGGAAGGAAAATTTCACTGATATAAAGTGCTCATGGAAATTCTTATTTCAAATCTGCGGAATGGGTTAATGAAGGGGCATGTTTAAACGATGGAGATTAAGTTGGGGAGAGATCTGTGGCGGGAAAATGTTCCACCGATTGAAAATGCGTGGAGAAAATCACTCTTGAAATTCATGGAATATGGTAGGCCTATTAAACTTGGGTGATGGGGATCAAAGGAATTTTTTATCAAGGGCTAAGGAGGATTCCGCTAGTTAAAGTCGTACAAAGAAAATTCAGAGTTGAGATTTGCGAAATTGAATGTGGGCCACATATTTTGACAATCCCGATGAAAGTTAAATGTAGATCCATGACTGAAAATGGTTCTTCCCATCCAATATGTGAAGAAGGAAATTTTTGGTGTAAGTGCATAAAGTGTAGACATGAAAGGTGATCTAGGGTTCAAACGCAAGTTAAAAAGAATATTCAGCCATAAATCAATCTAGGAATAGGACCTATGAGGAAAATAGAAAATGCCTTGATGCTAGAAATCAAGGTTTAAGATAAATCAAGATCGATGGCATATATTTCATCATGGGGCGATCAATGGTTAGGGATGGTCGCAGCCTTGGATGGTGTGGATCACATCCTGGGATACAAATATTTTCTTCCTAGTGTGCATGATAATGAGGAGCTCCATGATGATTAAGAAATAGAATATAAGTATGGGATTTACACGTAATATGGTGAGGAAGTAGGGGTGCTAAAAACAAGGGCATATCAATACCATCATGAGGAGGGATTGAGGAAATCACAAATGTCAATTCCACACACCATGATATAGCTTGTGGTTAATGACAAGTGAGGTTGAGGGTCACTTCCACCATTAATATCATGATGTCATAATAGAAAGGGCGACATAGTTGGCATCTCCATATAAGGAATCAGATCAAGATCCCACATGACCATTCGTGTTGTCATCATGCCACTCAATGATGGCATGTGTGAGGATTTGACGAACCCATGTTGAAATTGATTGGTAATGATGATTCAATAATCGCCTAGCCTATTATAATGCCACAATAAGAGCCATTCAAATATATAGAGTGAGTGAACGTTGGTGAAGAATGGGGATGGCTAACTTTTATACTACTGAGGGTCTTAGGGGTCATGATATGGAATTTGTAATGACTATTCTTCTTGAGAATTTTTTTATGCCTGGAAAAATCCTAGGTACCAACAGCAGGGATTGTATCCAATAACCATTCCCAAATAGATTGTTTATCATTTGGTGTGGGGAATCCATCCTGTTAGCAAGTTGGCTGCCGTAGAGTTAAATGCAGCTTTAAATATATTTTATCGGTTTCAGCCTAGTCTACCATTTATGTTTATTTATTTATTTTATGTTTATAAAAATGATATGCAAGTTCCTAGATTAAGTGAAATTTAACAAGAAACAAAGGATTTACAATGTGATGTGTAGGTTCTTACCTCCCGTCTTATCCCCTTTGTCCCCAAACTACAGAAAGAAAATAACAGGTACTCTAAACTAAATAACCTATCTAATCTATCCCCAAGGAGAAAGATTACTATTTATATGAGTAATGTACTACATTTTTTCACAAGGAATTTTATAGATAGCTGATCTATTCGGAATACATAAACACGACAGAAAAATTAACATAGATATAGCTCAGTGTTTGTTAAAACACTCATTACGCATTTGTTGCATAAGATTCCTATCAAGGAAATGAAATTATTCACAACATAAGAATAATCCAGAAGTTAGAACGATCTCAAATATTTACATATTAAGCTAAAAAAGAGATAGTTCCATATCCAGCCATATACACAACATGCATTTGAAACTTAAACAATGCCCTTCTCGAGCAGAATTTTAATCCACTTTATTATAACAAAAGTAGTTCTTCTAACAACAAGTAGTTCACATAAGAAAGCTAGAAAAGTCCTCTTCTATTTGATTCTATCTATATTTATACATTTTTAAAATCAATATTGGTATTCTCTTCCCTTTGGGCTTCCCCTAACCTTTCATTTATAAAATTTTGTCCTCTAGTGCTCACTAGGAAAAAGACTTAGAACAAAATATTACATAAAGAAAACCCCCATTTGTGGATAAATCAAATAACCTAGGTGGACCCAGTTTGAATCTTAATGTGCACATTCCATGCTTGGGATTCTTCATTTATAATTCGATATTCTTCTATCTCCAACACTTGCACTGCTATCTCATGTTTTGACAACTGGGACTATATCTCCTTGACCTTTGGCATGTTCTGACTCAGCAGCTCTTCAAACATATTCTTGTGTAGTAAAACCTGTACAGTCTAGACTCCATTGGATTCTTGAAGGATAAATTCAATCTTAGATATACTCTCTTCTCTTGTCTGTAGCCTGTCTTGGAGGTTCTTTAAGTGCTTCTCTCTGGCTGGGAAATCTTGCTTCAGAGTATCTGTTAAACCCTGGCATTGATGGTGGATTAAACACATTCCTTTGTAAAACTTGGTACACTTCTCTATGGTTTTATCAATGGATGTGTTCAATCGTACTACTAATTTGCATTCAAAATTCAATATATCCAATTCCATCTTGATACTTCCTAATGTTTTCTAGGGCATGTTCACCGGGAAGGTTGAATGAGCTCTAATCCAAGTGAGATGGCTTCACACAATTTCTGCCATGTTAGGAAACTTCTTCCGGAGCTCTGGTGCATTTTGTTCTATCTCTTTAAACCTTTATTATATTTGTTTAAATTTGTACATTTCCTTGACCAACATTAAAAAAACTTGATTCGATTCTTTCTGCAACAACAATGATTGATTTTGGAAAGGAGCAATATCCAGTTGTTTCTCCTTTGCTTCCTAGAGTTGCTCATTTAGCATATTGTTTTGAACTTCTAGCTCTTACACCCTTTTATTAGCTGCATCTCCTTTTTGTTCTCCTTCCGCAACTCACTTCTCTATATCCATTTTTTCCCCTTCAATGATATTGAATGACAATACCAGTGCATCCTTGTCAGATTATAAAATCTGGCATGCCTCTCTAAATATTTCCATCTCGCTGAGACTATCCTCATGTTTTATTTTCAAGCTTTATCCTTCACCTCTTTCTTTCCTTAAAGTTTCCCTAATTTGAGATACCTTATCTTTATATTGTTCCAGATCATCCACCATTTTATCCACATTATCTACGTTTGCAAGGGTTGATGCTACACCTTCCCTTGCAAGGAATTTAGGATCCTTGTTTGTCCCATGGATGACTGTTTTCTTAGTTACCATAAATCCTATGTGCTTCTTGCTAGTGTCCATCCTCTTTTCGGTTCTCATGAAAATCCTTTTCTTATTTCTATCATAAAAAATTGTATTAATTTCAGCTACCTCCTGATCTTGTGATGGTATGAAAGGAATTATCTCAAATTCTAATGCAGGAGCTAGATCTTTTGTTGCCATGCTGCTTGATGGAAAAAATGGATTGATGGCATCATCATGATTTTGTCCCTGCTCCTGATTCTCTTAGTCATTGTCTTCTTGCTCTTTCTGTATTGGACCACTGTCCATTTCCCTACATGGGGAAACCATCATTACCCCCTCGATCAGTTGACCATACTGGAGTTTCTTTTAATCTCTTTTCTGACTCCGAAAATAATGAAAAGATTATCAAGCGTAGTTGCTTCCTTTCTTGTTCGTTAAAGTATAAGAAAGGGCATCTACATCATCTCATTTGTCTCCTTTTGTAGACTATGTAGACTACCATCTGAAAAGTACCACCTTGGCACATTCAAGCCAAGACCATTCCCCTCTGCATCATTTTATGCTTTCTAGGGAAAAGGGGCCGAACTTTATGAAAAATCTCACCATGGGTTGTCATTAAGCTCTTTTCCATCCTTCTCATCAAGAAATGATTGCTGAGAAAACTTGGTATCATTCATGCTCGTAAAATTATATGAATGATCATCCAGTCAGTACAGGTTTAACCTTTACCGGCCTGATTGGAATACCAACGGTAAAGAAGTCTCCCATCCCACAAAGGATGGGAGAGCTCTCCTATGTACACTTTTAACCTTTTTCGGGCATAGGAGACTGTCAATGAAAAAGAAACCCCACTCAATTCTTCTTCATGCTTTCAAACTCTCTAAAAAAAAAATCAACATTGAGCATTTACTGTCTTAGGTTTGCTAAAAATCGATGAGATCATACCACAATGGTGTCTTTAGACACCACCCCACATATAATAGTTTGGAAGCATTCCCACTTTGGGTATCCTTTTTTCAGAGTAATCTATAATCTGTCTTCCTTAGATCCCATCAATACCAAAAGTTTCTAACTCCCCCAAGCATTTCCCATCTGCAGTTACATTCCCGGTATTTCAGCTATGATCCCTTTCCCATGAGTCAGTTTCATTTGCTTCCTGGTATGCCCTGTCATCATACTCTGAACAAAGGAAGTTTGAGTCCCCTATGATTCCCTACCCCTTTTCAACTGCTCCCCCTCCTGCCCCCCATTTAGTGGTTCATTCCTCTGATTGCCTCACATCTTTTGGTTATCTCCCTCATGCTTCTGGTCAAGGAAACACCATTTCCATGGAAAGTTCCAGGTCTCCCTCTGTCAATGACAACACACATATTCCAGAGGATAGACCGAAAGGTCCCTGTATCTTGGTTTCATTGACCTCATTAAGGAGTTCCTTGGACCACTTGAGAGGAGTCCTTAGTGCCTCTCGGGATGTTGTTTCTCACGTGCCTGACTCTAGTTTCATCATTGCACCATTAAGATTCATACAGGGTAATGGTCCCTACAGTATCTGGTCGAAGACCCTGGATGTCACCTGACTCTAGCACATTGATTAGTCTATTTGAGGGACCCAAATAGGTTCATGTCCCTTGTTATTTTTTGGTTGCATTGGAGATAGTGTTTAGAAGCCCTAGTAGTGCTTCTATATAGATTTATGATTGATGCAACATATTTGTACCATAGAGACTCTGACTCTCCTTAAGTGGGTTCCTACAACTATGTACCGTTCCAGATCCAGCAGGCCGTTAGTCATGAATATATAGCATTCCATGAGAATGCCATGGGTCCAATGTAGCAGTTCTTTATATAAGTATTGTATTCATCCTCTTCTTGAGGAAACAACTATGTATCATCAGTTGTAGATGATCACCTCTTGCATTATAGAGCTTATATCACATTGTTCTTTTCACATCATTACGAGCATGGGGATGCCTTCCTCGTCGACATACATGTCACACATTATTTGTATCTAACCCATTGATGGGAACCATATTAATACAAAAACCAAAATCCACCATGCCCCAGCCCAGGAAGCACCACCTCTCCCCAGAAAATCCTATGATGTTCGTCGACCATACGATGAGCTCCTACCCTTACACATCAAAGGGAAAAATGTTAAGCCAAAAATTCCCCCAATGAGATCTACATGAACTACACCACCCAAATACATCTACGTACGACCCTCATTTGACCCCCACACCCTTGCTAAGGCTCAAAAACATGAAAAGGGGCTTAAAAACCCCTAAAAAGAGCCAAAATAGCTCTCATAGGGGTTGAAACCTCCAAAAAGGGGCTAAAACCCCTCAAAGGAGCTTAAAACCACCAAAGGAGCTAAGAATTGGGAAAAAGGGGCTTAAATCCCAAAAAAGGGGCTAAAGCCCTAACCAGGGGCTTAAAACCCTAAATCTCTAGAAAAAAGCTATAAATAGAGGGGTGGGGGTCACTCTCAAAACACTCCTTCTATCCCTATCATTATGATGCCCATGTGAGTGCCTTAAGACCCTTTTCCTCTCAATCCATTCACCCTCCCTCTTCTCCATTTCTCCACAAGCCAAGCTTCCATCCCATAGAGAGAGGTGCTTCCAAATATAGGGAATGGTGGCCCATTTCCACCCAAACAGATGATAAGAAGAGGCTGAATACAATACTGATCTAAATAACTGCTACATTGGACCCATGGAATTCTCATGGAATCCTATATATTCATGACTGACAACCTATTGGATCTGGAATGGTACATAGTTGTAGAGACCCACTGACGAAGAGTTAGAGTCTCTGTGGTACAAATATGCTGCATCAATCATAAATCTATATAGAAGCATTATTGGGGCTTCTGAACATTGTCTCCAATGCAAACCGAAAATCACAAGGGACATGAACCTATTGGGGTCCCTCAAATAGACTCATCAATGTGCTAGATTCAAGTGACATCAAGGGTCTTTGACCAAATAGTGTATGGACCATTACCATGTACAAATCTCAACGGTGTGATGATGTAACTGGAGTTGAGCACGTGCGAAATAAACATCCCGAGAGGCACTAAGGACTCCTCTCAAGTGGTCCAAAGAACTCATTAATGAGGTCAATGAAACTAGGATACAGGGACCTTAGGGTCTATCCTCTGGAATATGTGTGTTGTCGTCGACAGAGGGAGAGCTGGAACTGGCCAAGGAAATGGTGTTTCCTTGACCAGAAGCACGAGGCAGATAACAGAAAGATGTGAGGCAATTGGAAGACTGACTGACTAAATGGGGGACGGGAGGGGGAGGAGTTGAACAGGGGCAGGGAATCACGGGGGACTCAAACATCCTTTGTTTAGAGTATGATGGCAAGGCAGACCAGGAAGCAAATGAAACTGACTCATGGGAAAGGGATCATAGCTAAAATACCAGGAATGTAACTACAGATGGGAAATACTTGGGGGAGGTAGAAACTTTTGGTATTGATGGGATCCAAGGAAGACACATCGCAGAGTACTCTGAACAAAGGCAAACCAAAGTGGGAATGATACCTGTTAGGTCATGATTTTGTCTTCCTTAGTTTTATGCTTTTGTTTATGTTTTTGAAACTTGCTAATATTTTTTCTTTTAGGAAATTTTGATTTATAAAGGTTAATTTTGAGTTTAAGCCTTTAGTTTTCATCATTTTGATTTTGCCTATTTTTAAGCTTGCTTTTATAAAATTTTGCTTAGAGTTCATTCTTGAAGGGTTCTAAAAGGTATATATTGATTAAATGGTTCCACAAATGACACTAAGATCGAGATGAATCATATAAACCAAGTCTTAAACGTGATTAGTGATTTAATGAGATGAAATTATTTGTTTGGACTTTCTTGTAGCGCAAGAGCGAAATTAATACACTAGAGCACTACAAGAAAGTTGCGAGTCCCAAAATAGTTATTTTTTAGTTCGATTTTTTTGGGGGTTTCATTCCTGAGGTGTTAACCACATCAATTATCACATTTGATACCTGTCTTGCCAGGACTATCATTGAAATAGGTGTATGATCAATGTGTGAGGGAGATCGTGGGAATTGTATGCAAGTTCATGGAAAATGATGACAGTGAGTGGAACGAGGCAGAATTTTTGGGAATATGTTCTTAAACTGAAGAATACGAAGGCATTGAAAGTCATGGTGGAGACATATTGCTGAGAAATTAGAGTTTTGACAGTTGAAGGAAGAATTAGGGCTTCCCAACGATGACAGTTCGAAGTGTTATGGACAGTTGAAGACAGCTGGAATGTGCAATTCGACACCTAACCTTTGAAGGGATCAACTTCTAGTGCTTGTATTAAGATTTTGAGCAGGTACCCAGCATGGCAGGTTATAGGGTTTGTTAAATTTGGGGGTTTTTCTGATAAATCCTATAATGTCAAAATTCTAAGGAAGGATATGAATTTTCTCACTTAAAATATATCTAAGTATTCATCGTTTAAGCTAGTAAAGTTTAGAGCAGAACTATTGGAGTCCCTGAATTTTTGTTTAGGTTAAATTGTTGAAATTTGGTACAAAACATTTCCTAAACTGGTGATAGGGAAAACTGTGAGAGTTTGAAGATAAATAGACTGCCAAAACTGTGCGAATTTGAAGATAAATAGACTGTGAGATTATTGACAGGTGCTGCAAACCATAGTGAAAATGAAGAAGAGTGGAAAAACTAATAGGGTCAAGCCCACTTATCTAAGTTGGATAGAAAAATTCCCAGAATGTGCTGAGCTATTTGAAAATGCAGGATGGTTGATATTTTTCAAGAAAATTAATGGATACAATGCAGAGGTCTCCCATAAGTTTGCTCAGAGCTATGACAAAGACACTGTATCTTTTAATACTTTGAAATTCAAATTGACCAAATAGTTGGTAGCTGAGGCAATAGGAGTTAAAAATGAGTGAGAACTATGGTTTAAGAAAGTGCCATTCACCTTTAATGCACAAAGGTACCTACTACCTAGTATAATTCCAGATTGGGGTAAGGGTGTTCCCATTTATAACTTTAGGCCTGAATGGGTAGAACCTATTAAGTTTTTACAAAGTTATATTACATGTGAAGGAAGGTAAGCCTTCATTTTTAAATACCATTTCAGGTTTGTTCAACACCTTAGTAATGAGTCAAAGATGAACCTTCCCTTCTCCTTGCTAAAGAGCCTGCAGAATATGTCTTGCAGAATCAAACAATAGCAAAATTATACTAGACAGTCCATTTATCACCATGGACTTATTAAACTCATCATCAACCGTGTTTTACAGAGTAAAGGAAAAACTTAGGAATATTTCCTTTTTTGGTTAGGGTTTCAGAATAGTCAAGAAGGACAGTCTCATAGAAAACAAGCTAATAAAGGACAGACCTTGATCAAAAATATTAGACAGAAGATAAAGGTTAAAGATGAAGACCGTATTAAATTAGAGGAAGTTGCAGAGCCTGCAAAAGAATATTATGAGTGTAAACAACATCTTAATGACATTGAGAGCAAATATTTGCAGTCTGATAATAAGGAGACTGAGCATGTTCAGGATTATGCACCAGCAAAGATATTTGTTGCTGAAAATATTGTACCTGTAGAGAAAATTTTAGGTGATGAAGAGGATACTAAAGTTAAAAAACAAAGTCCAATCATAGTCCTATCAAAGGATTAGAAATTCCTGTTTGAAGAGGATAAACTTCATGTTATTGATGAAACTAAGGTTGGCACTAAAAATGAATTTCACAGCGAGGAAGATGAAGTAGCAATACTGAAGAGAAAGAAGCTAAGAGTTATTGAATTTGCCTCAATCACCCATCAGGGTAAAACTTTCAAAATGTTAGGGGAACTTGCTCCTGGGTGGAGACGAAAGACTAGACCCAGAAACAAGCTTAGGCTAAATATGAAGAAATTGCTAAACCCTAAATTGAATAAAGAAGGAGTAACTGTGATAGATGACTCCTCATCTGATGAAAAATTGGATGTTGATAAGGGTGACAGTAAAGGAAAAATACCAATGGAATCAGAAAGAGAGTTTGCTCTTACTGAGACTAAATTGTCTGATAGTTTTCTAAAGATATGAAGTCAAATGTTGCAGGAACAACAAGAAGGTAAGATAGAGGTTTCACACTTAGAAAGGAAGATGATGGTTGATGAAAATGTTCCATGTGAAGCTGAGACTGAAGAAAACCTAGGTTTTCCTGAAACTCCTATAGAATTGTTTCCATAAGATGAAGAAATCTATAGGAGACTAAACATTCCATGGCTTCTAAAGGAGATGCAAAGCACAGCAGGAAATAAAGCATTTGATTCAGAAAAAGAGAATTTATAGAGAACTATAAAACAGTATAAATATCAGGTGGAGTATATGCAGGAGACAAATGATGGCTTGGTTATGGAAAATAGAAGACTCAGAGAAGATCTGGATGAGGTGAATAGCCACTATCAGGAGCTGATTGTAGTCTCAAAGGAGGCATTGAAAAGAAAAAGAAATACAGAGTCTCAATTTACAATGTTAAAACAAACCATCAAAGATCTATAGTAGAAAAATGAAGAAAACACTAGAAAGATGGCAGAGATGGAAGCAGAGCAACTGAACACTAGAAGAAAGGCCTAAGCCCTAGAAGGGATAGCCTTGCTAGTAGAAGTAGCTAAAGATCTATGAAGCTTGTTAACACAATCAGTTATTAGTCATGTTATGAAGGATATTTCATTTTTGTAATTATTATTTTGGTAGAACTATTTCAATGAGTAGGTTGAAAAGCAGTTAGGGTTTAGTCTTTAACCAATATTGAAGGATAGTATTAATGTATGTCACAAAGAGGATTAAGGGTTCAATTATTTAGCTAGCAAGAGGAGGTCATCAAAATTGTTCATAAGCTAAGTAAATGACTCTCATGTGTATTTGAAAGACTGATTATGAAATATGTGCTCTATTTACCCTTCAGTTTGTTCTCTGGCTTCATTTATAGCTTGTTTTAGCTACTCAATTGGTAATTTCATTGCTGGTTTAAAGTTTTTACACTTGTAGTGCTTGCCATTTGTGGATGAACTTCAGTGTTATTTTTCTATTGGATACATGGTTATTATGTTATGCATCTCATTTTTTCTATGCTTGTGATTTAGTTTTATTTGGGTTATGAATGTATTCCCTTTTGTCATCAAACTTCACAACCATAAAACTTTAAAAAATACCCTAAAAACCCTGTTTTGTTTTATTGAGATATTTGAGATTATGTTGGCTTGTTTTCTTGTAGTCTGGAAACAATTTCTGGCATAAACATCTTTGGTGCCGTTGCCAGGGAACGAAGTTGAAAACATATTTTTCCCTAGGATACTTATCATTTCACTGGTTTTAAGAAGTGAACTTAAGCCAGCATATCCTAAAGACTACTTTTCACCAGTTTGTCACAGTGGCTACTAGGGGAATTGAAACTAGAAACAGACCCATTTCACCTTTGCAGCTGGGTGTTTCAGACCTAGAACAAATATTGGAAACAGTAAGGAAGATTAGAAGGTCTCAGTTATTACCAGCCCTATGTGACCCTGATCAGTTGGATGGTTCATCACCTTTATCTGTTTTGAGGAAAGAAGAAGAAACTTCACCTTGGTTAAAGCCTATAATTCCTGTCAACAACTTTCAATTTTTCACTGATCCTCAATCTTTTAGAAAAGAAAAATCAGTATCTCCTAGTAAGATTCCTCTATTTTATTTTAAAGTAGGTAAAATCCCTTTTCATCCAAGTTCCAGCCAAATCTCTCCATCACCAATGTTAGTCAGCCTTAAAATGGCAGCCCAAAATCAGCCTATAGATATGATGGACCGAATGGTTGTAACCAGATATGCACCATTAGTTTTTCCTCACCCTTTGAATGCACTTCCTGGAGGTGACTATTAGAAATACCTTCCTAGGTTTAATGGACAGGGTGAAAATATAGCTGAAGAGCACTGGGAATCCTTTCTCAGTTATGTTGATAACCAAAATATTGAAGCTAAGGATGTATGGATGAGAATGTTTGTGCAGAGCCTTGATGGAGATGTCAGAAAATGGTTTAGGGAGCTACCTGCAAATTCTATCACCATCATAGAAGAGCTTCAGGACCTCTTCATGAGACAATGGGGTGACACAAAGGATCATACTTATTATATAACTGAATTTGGAGCCCTTAGGAGAAAAAAGGATGAAACCATTGCGGAATTTTCAAAAAGATTCAATAAAATGTACAGCAGAATTCCTGCAGAAATAAAACCTTCAGAAACATTTGCAAAACTCACATATGCAAATGCTTTCGATCATGAATTTTCCTTACTACTAAGAGAAAGAAGACATGTTTCTTTACTAAATATGCAGGATGCGGCATTAGAGGTGGAGCATTAGAGGAAATTTTAACTCAAAATGGGCCTCCTAAAATGAACTACTAAAATAATAGTTAAAATAATAAAATAGTATTTATTAATTTTGGAGGAAGAAAAGAAAAAACTACTTTTTTGTTTGTATTTTTGACATATCTCCCCGTGTTTTTACTCAAATTTCGATCAGGAGGGCCCGTTGGATGCGGAATTAAATTCCACATCCAACGAGTACCCACTCGGCATACTTTTGATGGACCCCGCAACCGAAAAAATAAGAAATACTTGAAAAAATGGAATGATGACATCATCATTCCATTTTTTCAGGTATTTCTTGTTTTTGGGGTAGTGGGGTCCATGAAAAGTATGCCGAGTGGGTACTCGTTGGATGCGGAATTTAATTCCGCATCCAACAAGCTCTCTCGATCGAAATTTGAGTAAAAACATAGGGAGATATGTCAAAAATACAAACAAAAAAAGTAGTTTTTTTTATGATACATATCCCCAAATTTATATTAAAAAAGTGTTTAAGACCTATACGGTATTTCAAATTCAAAGCAATTTCATTGGCTAACACATGATGACATGGAATTTGAATAAAAGTTAAAAGGTCCATTTTGAGTTGAAATTTCTTCTAATGTCTAACATATTGGCTTCCAATAGATTGAAGAAGGAAATAGCTCAGTAGATGTATGACAGGAAAGGTAAGAAGGAAGCAGCTCTAGGGGTTTCAACTTCTCATTCTTCAGAAGGAAAAATTGATGAGATGGCCAAGTTAGTGAAGATTTTGACTGCAAAATTAAACAAGTTAGAACTAGAAATAAATTCCAGCAAGCCTGTTTGAGAAGGTGAAAGAAACCCTAACAATCAGAACCAATTCAAAAGACAATTTGCTCCTCATTTCATACCTAAAGAACGAAGAAATAATGATGTTCAGCGAGAAAGGAGAGAGACTGAGGACCAAAGGATACCACCACCTCTTCAGAACAATGTTGTTGATGAAGAAGTGCTATTTGAAGACACAGATCAGGATATGAACTATTTTGGAGAAAGGTTGACTGAGGGTTTTATCACTGAAGAAGAGTTTTTAAATGCAGAATATTATGATGCTGATATGTTTGAAACAGAGGATGATTTGAATATGAAAATTACTAATGTAACTACTGATGTCTGTCAGAATGAACCCAAGAAGACTTTGAATTTGAGGTTAGGCCCAAAACAAGTAGTACAGAACCCAAAGAAGAAAGTAGTTGTACCTACTAAACAACAATCTGATCCTGTTTCAGAGAAAAACAAATTCTAGAAAAGCAAAAGAAGAACATGGAGGTTGAAGAGGTAAATAAAACTGTGCAGAATTTTAATCTAGAAAATGAATTAGGAAAAATAAAGATTCTTATTCCTTTTACTAAACTAATGAAAAATCCTTCTTACAAAGAATTAGTTCTTAAAATGATTGGTTCAACAAGCAATCAACCTATTTCTGATATAGTGAATCTACAAGAAGAAAATCCTAAGATTTTTATTGGATCAGCCTTAGCTGAAAAAACTGAGAATGAAGTAGGTGCTTCACCTCCATTTTACATTACTCTGACAGTTCATGAACAAATGATACATTACTGTCTGTTAGATTCAGGAGCATCACACAACTTAATGCCAAAGGCTGTCATGGAGGCTTTAGGTATAAGTATAACCAAACCCTATCATGATCTGTATGCATTTGATTCATGGGGTGTAAAGTGTTTAGGTGTGATTAAAGACATGGTTGTCAGTTTGGCTCAATTACCAATGAAAAGTGTAATCATGGATGTGGTGGTAGCAGATATTACACCTAAATTTGGGTTACTTCTTTCTAGGTCTTGGGAAAAGAAAGTTGGTGGAATTTTGCAAATGGATTTATCATATGCTACTATTCCTATGTTTGGAGGAGAAAACGGAAGGCTATACAGAGAGCTTCAATTTTCCTATATTGTGACAGATGACAAGAACCCTACAAACCATCCTTTGTATGCTGTTGATAAAGATTTGGGTACTTGCATGTTACATTTTAGTGATGATGACAACACTGCTGGTTTGTTACAGGTTGAAAAGGAACAGCCAGTTAAATGCAGCAAGGAACATGAAGATGAACTTTGGCAATTATACTTTGATGGATCATCTTGCAAAGAAGGTGCTGGAGTAGGGGTTCTTCTCATATCCCCTGGTGGTGAAACAGTAAAGCTAATGTATAAATTAGAATTCATTACTACAAACAATACTGCTGAATATGAAGCTTTACTATTAGGATTGGAGGCTATTAAAGATTTAGGCATTCAGCAGATTTCTGCATATGGTGACTCTGAATTATTTGTTCAGTAGGTGAGGAACAATTATCAAGTGAAACAGGATTTGCTGAAAGTCTATTGAAATGGGGTATGGGACATGATTGATAATTATTTTGTAGCTTTTAACATTACCTATATTCCAAGGGGCCATAATCATACTGTTGATTCATTGGCCTTAGCTGCTACACATTTTAGAATCCCCAAAACCACACAATTGAGGTATCCCATTGAGGTTAGGTATAGAACATATGTACCTAATAATGTAAAGCAGTGGAGAGTGTTTGAAGATGACATTGAAATTAAAATATTTTTGGAGCTTACACATGAGTTTTCTAATTCCCTGATTGATGAAGAGGAAGATGATGAGGATGAAGATGTTGAAGAGATTGCTGAAAATGAAATTGTTGGCCACAAGATTATTGAACTAAAAGGTAATTTCATCCCAAAAGGTTTGGTACCTTTAGAAAGGATATTTTCGAAATATGATACACTCCTAAAACCTGTTGTACAGTGTTCAGAATAGAATATGGTGGATTGTAACATTGGCACTGCAGAACATCCTAGAATGGTGAAAATTCCAAAAGCACTCACAGCAGAACATAGAAACAGGTATATAAAATTGTTAAAGGAACATGTTGATGTCTTTGCATGGTTTTATGAAGAATTGAGAACATATGATACTGGGATTATACAACATAAAGTCCCTTTAAAACCGAATGTTAAACCTTTTCGT
The DNA here is from genome assembly GCA_001517045.1 of Pseudotsuga menziesii. Classification (NCBI taxonomy): domain Eukaryota; kingdom Viridiplantae; phylum Streptophyta; class Pinopsida; order Pinales; family Pinaceae; genus Pseudotsuga; species Pseudotsuga menziesii. The sequence continues at coordinate 713,421 of LPNX010308193.1, read as the reverse complement.
CAAAAATTAAGGAGGATTAATCCAGCCTTGTTTCCTGTTATTGAAAAAGAAGTGAAGAAGTTATTAGATGCTAAGATCATTGTTCCTCTTAGGTACTCTTCATGGGTGGCTAATCTAGTTGCTGTTAGAAAAAAGAACAGAGAAATCAGACTGTGTGTTGACTTTAGAAACTTGAATAGATCTTCACTAAAGGATAATTATCCTCTGCCTAAAATTGAGCAAATATTGCAGAAGGTTGTTGAGGCACAAAGGATTTCTATGGTTGATGGTTTCTCAAGATATAATCATATTTTTATGCATCCTGATGATAAAGAGAAAACATCTTTTACCACTCCCTGGGGAACTTTCATGTATGATAAGATGCTTTTTGGTTTAATGAACACTGGAGCAACTTTTCAAAGGGATATGGATATAGCTTTTGTTGGGGAAAAGGACAAGTTTGTGGTAATTTACTTAGATGATATTACTGTATTTTCACAATCAGATGATGAACATCTAAAACATTTGAAACAGACTTTCCTAAAATGCAGAAAATTTGGTTTGTCCTTGAATCCAAAGAAGTCACACTTTGCTGTACAGGAAGGAAAATTACTGGGTCATTTAGTTTCTGCTAATGGTATAAGGATTGACCCAAAAAGGGTAAAAGCAATATTGAAGATAAGCCTGCCCAAGAGTAAAAAAGATGTCCAATCTTTCATTGGTAAAATCAACTTTCTGTGTTGGTTTATACCAAACTTTGCTGAGACTATCAAGCAGATTACAACCATGCTAAAAAAGGATCAAGAAGTCAAATGGACCACTGAAGAAAAGAATGCATTTGAAAAAATCAAGATGGCTCTTACTGAAGCCCCTGTATTAGTAAGTCTAGATTTTACCAGAGAATTTCTAACATTTTCCTTTGCATCTGAAGATACACTAGTAGTTTTTCTATTGCAGAAGAATAAGGTGGGTCTTGAGCAACCTATTGTATTCTTCGGCAAAACTCTCAAAGATTCTGAATTAAAATACAGCATCTTGGAAAAACAAGCTTATTCTTTGGTAAAAGCTTTGAAATTTTTTAGAATCTATGTTTTGCATTCCAAATTTATTTCATATGTGCCTAATGCTGCTGTAAAAGATGTTTTGACACAACCTGACAGCGAGGGAAAAGAGGTAAGTGGATTGCTAAAATCATGGAGTATGATGTAGATATCAGACCTACCAAACTAGTCAAGGGACAAGGTTTAGCCAAGCTGCAAGCTGAATCAAATTTCCAAGCTTTAGGATTGCATGTGATGGAAAAAGAGCTAGCTCAGGAAGAAAATCAAGCAGAGTTGGAGAAAGAGAAGATTAGGGACTTCTATTCAGCATCCACATGGTATGCAGGCATTGTTTATTTTCTGTTGTATTTGCAATGTCCTGAACGTGTAGATAGAAAAGCTGCTAGATATTTGAAGCTAAGAACTACTAAGTACTATTTAGTAGAATAGCAATTATTTTGGAAGGACCCAGGGGGTATTCTACTCAAATGCTTAGATAAGCCTGAAATTGAAGGAGTGATTTCTGAATCTCATGAGGGTGCTTGTGGAGGTCACAAGTACTGGAAGGCATCAAAATACAAGATCTTAAGAGCTGGGTACTATTGGCCCTCTTTGTTTGCAGATGTATATCAAAAGGTAAGAGCTTGCATCCCTTGTTAGAAGTTTGATGGTAAACAAAAATTGTTGTCATTACCTTTAAAACGAATTGCAGTAAGTGCCCCTTTCCAGTAGTGGGGTCTAAACTTTATAGGTGAGATAAATCCATCTTCCTCGGGACAACACAGGTGGATTTTGACTGCAACAGACTTCTTTACCAAATGGGTGGAATTTATCCCTACTAGGAATGCCACAGATAAGGTGATTATGGAATTTATTGAAGAAAATATCCTCAGTAGGTTTGGGTGTCCTCAGAAAATAGTAACAGATAATGAAAAAGATTTTAAGCCTAAGGAAATGGAAGAATTTTGTGAAAATAACGGTATCTTGTTGAAACATTCAACTCCTTACTATCCCCAAGGTAATGGTTTAGCTGAATCCTCAAATAAAAATATCATTCAGAGTATCAGGAAACTGCTGAAGCATAATAAGAGATCATGGGATTCTATGCTGTGTTAGTTTTTCAACATTTAAGCTAGCATTATGATAAGATATTTTCACTGAGAGAATAACAAGCACAACAATCACATAAGCACATCACAAGAGACAAGAGACACAAAGATTTTAGGAGGGGAAACCATAAATGGAGAAAACCCCTCAACTTCCTCTAAGATAGTATCACCACAAGATGTGAACTCAAAACAGTAAGATGACCTCCCTTCACAACAGTAGCCTTCTGTCTTCTGTCAAGCCCAAGAATTTCCTTCTCCAAAAGTGCGACACACTTGAGAGAGCAAGAGAGCTAAGTCACAAGTGATAAATATAGAGACACACACTCTCTATTTATATTAGTCCGTTCGCTTAAGTTGCCATTTCACACGTAGGCTCAACCCTAATAATTACTACTCGAGCCTACACCTTAATTAGTGTATAATAACTCAAGTGCCCCTAAACTGTGGGGACTTACCTAATGACTTGACATGACTTGGTTACATTATTAATCCTCCCGATCGGAACATCGGGGCATGACCACATGACTCAAATACATAATAGAAACATCCCAGAATAAACATCGGGTTACAATAATATAAAATATATAGAATAATACATTCCGAAGTTACATATATATCAACACTCCCTCTTAACTAGGAAGGTATTCTTTCGACACAAATTTTTCAGCACTGGTCTTCTTCTCTGCATCAACTGGATCATCTGAGTCATCTTCATCTTTAAGTCATCTTCGTCTTCAAGTCATATGGATCTGGATCATCTCTCGATCTGGATCATCATAAATATGGCATCACTGGATCTATATCATCACTGGATCTGGATCAACATCACCGGACTGGATCTGGATCATCACTCGATCTAGATCATCTCTCTGGACAGGATCTAGATCATCACTCGATCTGGATCATCACTGCTGGATCTGGATCATCACTCGATCTGGATCATCACTGCTGGATCTGGATCATCACTCGATCTGGATAATCACTGCTGGATCTAGATCATCACTCGATCTGGATCATCACTGCTGGATCTGGATCTCTCGGAGTCATCATAACTAGATCTGGATCATAGCTCGATCTGGATCTCCACTGGTCATCATCATGTGTGTACTATCTCGTCATAGGAAGTTCTACAGAGCCAGCCCTATTTCATGCTGGTTGTAGGCCTACTCTCATGTAGGTCTTCGCCCAACACTTACATCTGACCTGCTCGTCAGAAAGGCACGCCCAGCACTCACATCTGATCATGTAGTAAACTACAATCACATCAGAAAGGCCCATCACTCACATTCACCAGCATGATAGGACATCACATCACTAACATCTGTGAAATGGCTCAGCACTTATATTCACCAGCATGGTAGGACACACCTACTACCATCTGTGAAATGGCTCTGCACTTATATCTGACCTACTCGTCAGAAAGGCACAATCCCATCTAGGTTGGAACC
>LPNX010308193.1:652266-701055 GCA_001517045.1 Pseudotsuga menziesii | reverse complement strand
GGATACATGGTTATTATGTTATGCATCTCAGTTTTTCTATGCTTGTGATTTAGTTTTATTTGGGTTATGAATGTATTCCCTTTTGTCATCAAACTTCACAACTAGAAAACTTTTTAAAAAAACCCGAAAAACCTTTTTTTGTTTTATTGAGATATTTGAGATTATGTTGGCTTGTTTTCTTGTAGTCTGGAAACAATTTCTGGCATAAACACTAGCGAACTATTATATGTGGGGTGGTGTCTGAAGACACCATTGGGGTACGATCTCATGGATTTTTAGCGAGCCCAATATAGTAAATGATCGATGGTGCTTTCATTTTTAGAGAGTCTGAAAGCATGAAGAAAACTCCAGTGGGATCTCTTTTTCATTGATAGTCTCCTGTGCCAGAGAAAGGTTAAAAATGATACATAGGAGAGCTCGCCCATCCTTTCTGGGATGGGAGACTTCTTTACCATTGGTAGTCCAATCAGGACGGAAAAGGTTAAAGTTATACTAACTGGACGGTCATTCAGATACTTTTACAAGCATGAATGAAACCAAGTTTGCTCAGAAATCTTTTCTTAATGAGAAGGATGAAAAAGAGCTTAATGACAACCCATGGTGAGATTTTTTGTAAAGTTTGGCCTCTCTTCCTGAGAAAGTATAAAATGATGCAGAGGGGAACAGTCTTGGCTTGAATGTGCCAAGGTGGTACTTTTCAGATGGTAGTCTACATAGTTCGCAAAAGGAGACAAACGAGATGATGTAGACGCCCTTTCTTATACTTTAACGAGTGAGAAAGGAAGCAGTTGCACTCGACAATATTTTCATTCTTTTAGGAGTCAGAAAAGAGCTTAAAAGAAACTCCAGTATGGTCAACCGATCGAGGGGGAACTGATGGCGCCCCTATGTCAGCACAATGGACAGTGGTCGAAAAGTCATTAGTGTAGTATGGATGGAGTAGGTGGCTCTTAAACACACCAACACATGTACATGATAGATCACGACAAAGGCACGCAAATCGGTGAGGCAGTGGCATGCAAACCGAGGTGGCTCTAGAGTCTGGGATAGAGGTCAAGAGAGTTGTGTGTGAGTTGTGGTGGACATACTTGACTTACATATGGTGTGAGTGCAAGTCCGGAGGCAGTTATATGGAAAATGCATGAAAAAGAAATGATCCGTCCTCCGGGTGGTGGTCCAGAAACCCACATAATGTGCAATGGACGGACTTGACAGTTATATGCTGAAATAAAATGATGTGCCTTTCCGGGGGATGGTCTGGAGTCCTGCATGAGTTGCGGTAGGAAAATGTGATGAAAGTACAGGTCCGAAGACACTTACATCACCATGTGGTACGTAAACCAAAGTAACTTCTAGGAAGTGGTACCGAAAATTACTTGTTAAACATGAGATGATGGTCTCACTAGAAGATAGAGTGTGGAATTCTAAAACCGGTGGTGCGAACGATGTCCCAGACGGAATCTGTATGGCTTGGTTATGCGAAAAGGAAGAAAATACGTCAAATGGGGCTTATAAATTGGTGGGGACCACTGTGTGAGGTGTCATTGTCCCTGTTCACTGCTGAGTTGGAGAGGTGGTCTTTGGATTTCTTTTACTAATTTCTCCCATTTTGACTGGAAGTTTCGAGATCCATGACTTGCAGGTAAGAGATCTTGCAAAATCTATCTTTTTCAATGGTTTACATTTTGGATTTGCTCGCCCGAGGATATTCTGTGATCCTGTTAGGGCCTCCACATGCCAATTCACACCTTTCATGGGTGAAGGAGTGACTGGGTTTCTCATTCTACCTGAACAGGTGCGACTAAGTCGCTCCTGTCGAGAAGAAAGGAGTGATCTAAGGTCCCTCCTATGAGGCTGAAAGGTGCGACTTGGTTGCTTCTGTGGGGCTGTTTTGAGCGACTTGGTCCCTGGGTGGCCTTTTTGCTTAAATTTGTGGCTGACCATTGTGTTTTGATTGTGTAGGATGCCTGAGATTAAGTGGCAAGAAAGAGACTGCAAATACCTTTGGAAGGAGGCATTACAGGATGGGAATGTGCATGATGCATTGGCCCATTGTGGGTTACTGAAGTTCATGCGGATTCCCCTTATGAAGAGCTTACATCTACTGTTGCAAAATCTGGTGAGGTTTTGGGACATTGGGGAGGAGGCCTTCATGATCCAGGGGAAGCATGTTGATATTACGTTGTTGGATGTCTATTTCTTGACTGGGATCCCTATGTTGGGAGTGGTTGGTTACTTGGCGCTAGTATTGTCTTATGGGGAGATACTGGAGGAGCTGTGTGATAGGAACTGTCACTCGACTGTGTATGTACATGGCTCACACATCTTGACATGTGAGATTGAGGACTTGTTGAAACGTGATATTACAACCATGATGCTAGGTATCTTGGGTTCCACGGGGAGCCACAAGATATCTGGAGGGCAGCTACAGATGGTAGAGAGTGCCATGAGGGGCACTTACTACGGATGGGACCAGATGTACCTTTTGGGGATTCGGCATCAACTGAACCATGCGAGGACATCTGGGGGAGGATTTTTTTCGGTTCCTTCTTATATTCTTTCTTTTTTGAGAAAGTACCTACTCCGCGTTTGCATCGGGCAATGCAGGAGGGTGGTGCACAAGAGCTGCAGATGCGCAGGTGGTGCCAGATGATGGTGTGAGAGGGAAGCGACAGAGTGGGTGTTTATTTACAAAGGAGCTACTAGAGTAGTGGCAATAGCTTATGATGGTTATTGAGGAATACCCTTATGTGGGTATGGACTATCATCGGAACCCTGAGATGCGTCGAGCTCCAAGACAGGCAAGGGGACCAGCTGGTATGTATGTGTGATGTTTTTGCATTCATATTTATACATAGTGTAGTTGAGCTGGTTTATAGTTATATGATTATATGCATATAATAATGGCATCTTTGTTTGTGTATGCAGATATTGGTCCTCTCCCACCACCCTGGTATCAAAGGAGGGTGGTCGGGATTGCGGAGGCGGAGGTCCCTGCAGAGAACCCTCATCGGCGACGACAGGAGGTGGAGGCTATATTTCCACACTTAGAGTGGCTTGCTCAGGGGATCTTTGATGATGGATGGCAGCATTTAGACAATGAGCTGATTGTTTCCATTCATGGTGTGCCTCCAGAGCGGACCTCTGTGATGAGAAGGATGGCCATGGCCCGTGATTACTTTTGTCGGGCGGCGCGAGGGGATATTCTTGTAGAGGACGATGAGTCCTCTGAGGAAGATGATGATACTAATCCAAATAATGAGGACGAGTCTAGGTTAGATTAGCAACTAGTGGGGCTTCCCCTGGTGCATTCGTTCACTTAGGACTTTTTGCATCGCTATGTATATTCAGCGAAGAAAGAATATGTGGCTTCTCATTTTGTACTGGAAATATTTTGGACATGCGATTTATCTATCTATATATATTTTTAATGCACATGGATGGGATTTTTATGGTTTTATATGTGAGTATTTTTATGATGATGTGAAATGAAATGCCTCTATGATATATTTTTACATGTGTGTGCATGTTTATATATGATGATGCATGATGTTGCTTTTGTATGTTTCCTATTTGCGATGATGGATGTGCCAATTTAGAATATCATTAGCCATTTGATTCACTACACCATTGGGGTTTATGGGAACATGTGTGAATGTGATCGATTCAAATGTTCTAACCATCTGTTTAGTGCGCAAGAATTTTCTAAAGAGGCAGGGATCACGTACTCGGTAATAGTTGTTCAACTAGGAGAGAAGCAGCTGGGAGTCTAAGAAGACATCGAGATGGAAAATGCCCAACTGGAGAGTGGAAGCCAAGAGTCCATTGACACCATCAAATTCATCTTGGTTGTTGGTCACAATGCCCACACATATTCTGTATATATGGATCAACTCATGCGACGTGGAGTAGATGACCCATGCAACTGAGGCAAGGTTTGGAGACCATCTGCTTGCTCCGTCAGCAAATCCAATGTATCTATCCGAGGTAGGATTCATCTGGAGCAAAATGAAGGAAACAATACATAAGACTCACTTTAAAAAATGTGTAAAAAAAAAGGACAAGACTATATTATAAGCTGAACAACATGTCACTTAAAGAGGTGACGTAAAAGGGAAAGTGGTTTGGACTTCCAGGGGATCATCGGTCATTCCTTTGTGTGACACAATGAACCCTAGGAGATGGCCCATTAGGACACAGAAATCACACTTGAAAGGGTTCAAGTGTATTTTGTACTTGTGACATTGTAGGAAGGATTTCCACAAGTTGTCTATATGTTGTGCTTGCTTCTGTGACCGTGCAATGAGGTTGTTAAGATAGACCAACATGATATGGATGAGGTCGCGGAAACAGTGTGTCATGGCACGCTGGAAGGTGGCTCCAGCAATCTTCAGACTAAATGGAATTACTCGATATGAGAATGTGCCCCATGGGGTTGTGAATGCAGTCTTGTAATGATATTCTTTTTAGATCTGGATTTAGTTATATCCAAAAAATCCATCCAGGAAAGAAAAGACCTCATGTCTGGTGCATGCATCGAGAATATGATCGATGAAGGGTGTTTGGAAGTTGTCTTTGGGACATGCGCAATTCATATCATGGAAGTCTGTGCAAATATGGATGGTACCCTATTTTTATTCATGGGAACAGGATTTGAAACCCATGTGGTGTACACAATGGGGTAAATGAAGCCAGCTATGCGCAGTTTCTCGATTTTATCTTTTACCATGACAACTTTGGAGGGATGGATTGGTCGTTGCTTTTGGTGCACGGGGGCCACATCAGGCCATGTGTCAATGTGGTGTTCCACAATGGATGAATCCAACCCAGGAATTTCAGTGTAGGACCAGGAAAATATGTCACATAATTCTCGGAAGAGCGCTTTGTAGGAAGCAATTTCTTCCAAGGAGCAAGATTCCCCCAACATGATTTCCTCAACAATCTCATAATTGGTTGAGATGTTGATTTTGATGGTTGGTGAGATGTTTTCCATGTTCCCTTCTTTGAATGCATCTGGTGCTGGGATGGAATTCTTGAACCAGTCGAATTTCCCATGAATGAAATCTTTTGTTTCCATGAAAAAATGGTTAGGATGCAACACAAGTTCTTCAGGGAGGAAGAACAAGCAATGGTGCATGTCGTCCCATGGGTATTTCGGGGTAGTTAAGGCTTCAAGTATCTCCTCATCGTTGCGTAAGCAATGAAGAGACAGGTCCGATGGACCATTGGTGATGGTGGAGACAAGAGGGTCTGTGGAACTGGACATCATGTAAATGGACATGGTGTCTAAAGAAGGAGGTGGGGGTGGAATTCTTTGATCAGAGTGATCTCATATTCAACGGCATGTTGACAAAGGTTGTCTAGAGCCATTTGAAACTCAGAAAAGTCCTGGTAGTGGTGAGAATAGTGTCCATACAATACGCAAAGGGTGCAAGCATGGTTTGTTCTCAACGAATTGTTTCTCACTATTGGCCTACTTGGAAGTTCAACCATGAGGAGGTTTTCCGTTGTATCCATGGCATCCAAATGCACATAGATTATGGGAATATCAGGGCAGTTTCAAGCTACATGGCCTTGTTCTTTACAGACGGTGCAAGGTGGGATATGTCGAGGTTCAACAGTATCTTTTGCACTTTTTTCCTGGGCCTTTTTGGGTGGGGCGGTGTGGGTGTGGGTGCGGTGGTTGGTTTTTTCGGGCTAGGTGGAGGATGAGATTCGACTGCAATGGGTTGCACGGGGGTTAAGATTACCTGGGGTATTGGAGGTTGGGCCGGTGGATCGAGGTACCACATGGAAATCCCCAATGTGAAATTTGGTAATTTTAAGGTAGCCATTACTGGCTTACTCATTACACTAGGCGGGGGAAATAGGAAGGGAATTCTGTGGACTGGGGATGAGCCCAAATAACTCCTAGATGGTTTTATGTGGGGATGAGGTTGTGGTTGTAGCTGCGCATAATGCTATGGCTACGAATGATGCTGCAGTTGTTGATGATGTTGTAGCTGCTATTAGGGCTATGACTGCGGTTGAAGTTTAGGTGTAGTAGTGCTAGATGAGAGCATGCACAAATCTGCAGTCTCATTTTGTGTCGGTGGAGGTGACAAAAAGCGGAAGGAATCCATCATGGTGGTATCGGTAAACAACCCATGGCCCACACTCAATAATGGGGAGGCTAGTATGTTGTCAACCATGGTGTTGGCCGCAGGGATAACATTGTCTAGTCTAGTTACCCCTTGCGTATCAATGGTGTTGATCGTAGGGATAACATTGGCTGGTGCAGTTAGCCCTTGCGGATCATGATAAGTTAGCTGGTCAATCGTCATGATTTTCCCTTCATGAGGGAAAATCATGAGACAAAAAACAGTTGATGCTATGGCTCTCATGGTGTACATATAAATTCTTTTGAGGAGAAGATTATAATCCAACTGAGCATTGACAACCTCTATGTCAATCAATATTGTTTTCCCAGCTAATGTGATGGGAACGTGCGGGAGGATTCCTTGGGATTTAGAGGGGTGGCCATCATAAGCCTGCAGAGTAGTAGAGGATGGTTGAAGAATTGGGGATCCAAGCTTCTACCAAACTAAGGTTGACATAACGCACGTGGATGCCCCCTCGTCCACTATGCACCAATGCACGACCAAATTCCAAATGGATACCGGGATTTGGAAGGCAATGTTGATGGCATCCGTGGTTCTCCATTATTTGTGTTGAATGTGATCAACTTGAAGTTAGAGGGGTCTACAACACCGAGGGAGACTAGTAAGGCTTTCTGTTGTGTTGGGAAAGTTTTAAGTACCTCAATAACGGACATAGCCATAGGTGTTTAGGCCAAGTCATCCACGATGTTGTAGCTTACAGCAGCTCTAGCCGTGATGTTGTTAGCAACCCGCCATATGGGGGGGCATGGGGGAAAAGGGCTTAAATGAAGAGGTGTATTGGTTGTTTTGGATGTGGAGGCCGCCAACGGGTTAGCAGGTTCGGTGTTAGTTCCATGCTTTTTTTGTCTAATCTGTAAATTGAACTCTTCAGTTGTCAAGGCTAGCAGGTGGTGAACACCTGTTTCTAGTGTCAAAGGTGCCCCCGGGGCATTGGGATTGGGTTGGGGAGAAGGTACAGTTGCTACCAGTCCTTGGATTAGTAATGGGTTTTGGAGCACCATGGGTGGAGGTCCTGGTGGTTCCAGGTTTGGTTGAGTTGGGCTTCCGTATTGGTAGCATGCTAAACCTCGTTGTGAATGGCATGTTTAGCATGACCCATGAAGGGGAACTCATGTGTATAGTGCCCATATACTTTACATAGTTTGCATGATTGGTTTGTGTGTAATGAAGCATTGCATATAGGTGTGTTTGGTTGCTGAGGATTTTGGGTCTAGCTGATTTGCCTTGGCATTGTTGGGAGGATTTGGTTGTTAACTGCCTCCTTGCGGTTGGTTGTTTCCTTGATTCCTTGCTCGATTTTTTCTGTATTTCCATTTTTGGTTATTGGGGGTTGGTTGGGTGGGGTGGTTTTGTTGTGCGAACACTTTTCCCAAAGGAACAGGTGGAGTTGGGGCAGGGGTTTGGGTAAGCATGGGTGGTGCATAGTAGACTTGAGGGGCTATGGGTGCTACAAACGTGGGCATCTATCCCACATATTGTTGTGCTAGCCAAGTAGGTGCATGGGTTTGCTATTATGGTGCAGCTTGTCCATAAGAAGTCGTAGCTCTGGAATGGGACATCATTATTACATAGTCAGGAGCTTGGTTTGGGTAGGCAACACTAGGGGTGTTGGTTGGTTGTGGTGGCATCGCAGGTGGTGTCGGATGGTGCTATGGTTGATGGGAGAAAGAACTTATGATGCCATCTATGCCATCGGATGCCCCCGATGCATCCCCGTAGGAAGTTCCTGCACGGAGAGTGTCTAGAATGATAGTGTAAAGGTATCCAGACTATGCGTAAAATGAGCTTAAAATATTGGGCCTTCAGGATGGCCTCTTCCTCAGTTTGGGGACATTTGGAGGTGAATTCCTTTCCTATAGGTGGAAGCAAGGTTTTCAAGAACTAGTCCAGGAATATTTTGTCGTCAAGATTGATCTTGCACAAGATGTGACATCACCGCCACTCGTGGATGTGGTCGATGATGTGGGTCACAGTGTTTTGGCAGAAAGATAGTAAGATTTCCACTCCTTCATCATATCTGGTGGGGAGTTGGAAATATTGCAGGAACATAAAGGCCAAGGAGTTGAAGTCTGGGTACTTGGCTTGTGGTAGCTCAATGTACCACTTGGCTGCAACACCTGTGAGGGTGCATTGGAATAGTCTGAGTCTGATCGAATCATCTACGATGCTTTTTTATGAGCACCATAGGTGAAACATCATGATATGGTTTTGGGGGAATTCCCATGCCTTCCATTCAAACTTGGGGATGTCTGAGGGGAGTTTGGTTGGCATGGGAAGCAAAAAGGTTTGATGACAGATGGGGTCATTGGTTAACCTATCCAAGTCAGGAAGGTTGAAGCATGCCATGAAAGGGAGGTTTGACCCAATTTTTATGCGTGACAGACAAACAATGGTGGTGGGGTTTGCAGGAACATGATGTACCGACATGACTGGGGGTACTTGTGTCACAGTTGTGGATGGGCCACTTCCCCTGGGTATGGTAAGAGACACAGTGTGAGTGGAACGGTCACTGCCCCCATGTAAGATAGGAGGGACAATGTAAGTGGAAGGTCTAATGTCCCCAGGCATGCCAAGTGGGACAATGTGAGTGGATGGGCCACTGCCCCTAGGCATGACAGGTTGGTCAGTTTGACTGGTAAGTATTGGTGGAGGTAGCTGACTTATGATAGTCTTCATGATAGTGCTAGGACCACCAACAAGGGTGTTGGTGGTGGTGTGGGGTATGAATGTGGGTCCACTACCAATCACCAAGCAAGAAAATGGATATGAGTTTGCACCAGCCATGGGGATAGATGGTGTAGTGTGTATATCTAGCTCAGATTGATATGATTCTAAGTCTTAATCAAAGGCTATGTGGCCTTCTGATGGTGTAAAGGGTTGTCGAGAATGGTCTCGATGATGTTGGTTCAAGGACCCAAACTATGGTAGATCACCTCTTACGCGTGAGGAAGAGCGTGAGGGGTCAATTGTGTCAGGTTGGTAGATCAGGTGGTAAAATATAGTAGTGACGTTCTGGACCCCGGTTTTAGTGGCTTCCTATTGGCTTTCAGGTGGTCACTCAACCACCAATATTGCCAAGAGACAACGCTTGGCTTTTTCCTCACAGGAGTGCTAGTCAATCGATAGGGGTTGTTTCCAATTTCACTTGAAAATTCCTCTCAGCAACCAACTACTTTGGGGTTCCCGTGGCACTCCTCACAATGAGTTTCATGGCTGAGCCCAAGTACTTCCCATGGTTAAGGCAATCAGGAACTTATGTCCTCAAACACTGCAAGTGTTTGGATTAGTGTAAATTAATAAATTTTAATGGTTGGATCAGCGTCATGAACAGAGTTTGGTTGTTTTATTTGGTATGGTTATGTGCATTTCCATTGTATTTCTATTACACTTGATGGATTCTTGTATGGTTTATGAATATTTTGGAGATATTTTCTGGTTTATTGCAGAACTTATAACATGGGTAAGTTGTTATGAAACTAGTAAATTGTGAACAGAAAATTTAGAACATGCCATGAATTAATTTGAACTATGGTATACTTACTAGGTGACTACCTTACACCTATATTCCTCTTCAACTAGGAAATAGTGTTGGGCTCTCAACATAATGGGACTAAGCCCATCTGTAGATCCTCAGGTCACTCTCTGAGTGCAAGGTCGGTCAATAGGAAGGACATGAACGCCGTGAGGCCTACCACCCACTCTACCTTCCAAGCCACCTATTTTTAGTGGTCTCAAAAAATTACAAGTGAAGTTCTTATTAATTTATGAGTTTCACCCTTTGTCTTATCCCAGAATACCCCGAAGGGGGATGACTGGGTAGAGGAGGAAGGGCTAGGAAAGGTGTTATTTTTCAATTAAAAACTGAAATTTAACCTACAGTAATTTGTTCAAGCTTTAAAATAGATTCATTATACCATCAACCAGTTAAATTTATCATTGATTTACACATATTGTATGAAACTAAAAACAAACTGCTGGACAGAGGAAGGTGAGGAGCACTGACAGTCCAGACAGCTTAAAAAATCAAATCTGAGAGATAGATTGCCTTTTTGGGAGAATGTGTCGAGTGGGTCACCAAATTTTCCCAAAATCGGGCAAGGGGGTCGTTCAAAAACTGAAAATAGGAGTGATCTGCTTCTTGAGAGGAAGTCACACCTTTCAGGCTTGAATGAGAGACCTGGTTGCCCCTTTCAGGCTGATAAGTGCGACCTGGCCATAAAACTAGAATTTTTTTTTAACCTAAGTTGGGAACGACCGACAATAACTTGTATTGTGGATGAACAGGATTGGTTTGGCATTAACGAGGCTCGACTATGAACTAAAATGCAGAAAAACACATATCTAAACTAGATTTAACAGAATATTGACCTAGGTTAAGAAAACATAAATAAAACTAAAACTTGAAAAGAAAATCCAGGGATCCTATGGGATCGACCTAGTATGGTCACCAGTTCTATAGTAGGGCTTTCTCCCTTGCTACAGGAAGGTATGGTTACCTTCCGTCTATAGGATGGAAGGGTAGGGTTCTAGTATGTGGAAGAAAACTTGCAAATAAGTGTTAGGGCCAAGCTATGAAGACCTTGTAGAAGATGGTTAAAAACAAAATATGGCTACAAGAAAACAAGGGAAAACCTACAGCAAAGCATTAGCAAATAAACCTGTGAACAAAAACAATCTAGCAAACTAAAATAACAATGAAAACAAATGGTTATACCTTCTATTTGGGTGAAAATGGGCCACCATGCCCTAGCTTTGGAACCACCTCTCTCTATGGGATGGAAGCTTGGTTTGTGGAGCAATGGAGAAGAGGGAGGGTGAATGGATTAAGAGGTAAAGGGTCTCAAGGCACTCCCATGGGTATCATAACAATAGGGAGAGTAGGATTGTTTTGAGAGTGACCCCCACCCCTCTATTTATAGCTTTTTTTCTAGAGATTTAGGGTTTTAAGCCTCTCGTTATGGATTTTGCCCCTTTTTGGGGATTTAAGCCCCTTTCACCTCATTCTTAGCTCCTTTGGGGGTTTTAAGCTCGTTTGAGGGGTTTTAGCCCCCTTTTGGAGGTCTTAGCCCCTATGAGAGCTAGTTTGGCTCTTTCTAAGGGGTTTTAAGCCCCTTTTCATGTTTTTGAGCCTTAGCAAGGGTGTGGGGGTAAAATGAGGCTCGTACATAGATGTATTTGGGTGGTGTAGGTTATGTAGAGCTCATTGGGGGATTTTTTGGGTTAGCAATTATTTTCCTCTTCTTTCCTTTTTTTATTTTCCTCTTCTTTCCTTTTCTTTTGTGCTTCCTCAGCTAAACACTACTCTACTTCTTGCGATAATCTCTAGGATTCTTCTTCTCTTTTCCTCGTAGCTTATTCCTCTTGTTTTTTCTACTCGATAACAGTACTACTGCCTCCTTTTCCACCCACAGTATTTATTTTATTCTTGAACCTCTGGCTCAAGCCTGTCATATTGCAGGTATTGTGGAATATCTCTTCGTCTTTGTCCGAGTAGTCTATGTATTCAAAATACACTCCTACCGCCGCACAGTAATCTGCAATCTTGTTTGCTGAACCATTTCTGTGGATACTTTTTTCCCCAAAATGAAAATATTCTAATTCCTTTACAAACTCGGATGCACTCTTTACTTTGGAAAACTTGGAACTACCTATATAGAATGGGAGAGGTGAATACATAACCTTTTCCTAATCAAACAAGAAATTTCCAATCCCATCTACATAATGTTGCCTCACCAACTCCTTATGCACAGTATAATCAGTAGTATACTTTGGAAATAGGGAAGGGGCTTTGGACCCTTGATACATACTTATGTACAAGCCTTCTTCAAAAAGGTAATAATTTACATTCTTCTCCACTACTTCTAATGTATTTTTCATACATGAAATCACACTCTATGAGGAATATTATCTTGTAGAGTGGCATGATTAAGTCTTCGCAGATGTTCTTGTAAGAATTGTGATATTTATGGGCCCGAAAGAGATGGTACGTAGAATACACAAGGTACTTTGTCTTATCCCATTTGCAGTTTAGCGCTAGGAACTGGTGAGTGCATAAAATGCAATCAATCAGGAAAGAACTCATGTAGAATTATGATTTATTTTCGGTCGTACCTCCAAGTGCTACGCTAATGCAGGACAATAAGTTGTGTGAAACTATGTCATCCTAGTTGAAAATAGTTCCCCTGGTGGCTACAATGTAATGCGCTGGTACCCAATCTATCTTATAAAATTTTCCATGCGCTTGACCAAAGATTCGGTTCAACATCAAAGCTATAAGCCTATATGGGGTACATAAACTCACAGTTTCATAATCCCCAATAGGCTTTGTATGGAACTCCTTCCCATGGATCATCATCTTCTTTATACAGTAAAAAATATCTAGGTCTAACTCCTTCAAACCATTTTTCTGTTAAATACATCTGAGCTACCGGTATCTTACATGCTTGAGCTACATATTTTAGACTATAAGCAACAAAATATTGCCCAATTACAGCTGTCAGGATCATCTTGACTACATATACTCTTTGAAGTATGTTGGGAGGGGTTTTGGGGGTAAGTGAGTTGTGAAGCAATGCGGTAGCTGTGCAAGCTCACGTGGTACCACACAAGGGAAGATCAGCACAATGAGCATATGAATAACTTCTTTTGAATATTTTATGTATATTTTGACCAAGTTTTGTTGCAATAGGCCAGTAGAGGTTAGAAATAAGTTAGTAGTGGACCCTCAATGTAAAGGTGTAAGCCTATTTATAGGTATATTTTTTGGGGAGAAAGGGGAGAGATGGTGTTAGATAAGATCTGGGGTGATCTGATTTATGGATAATTTTCTGTCTTAACTATGATTTATCTGGGTTTTTTCGTGAGGAATGCAGTCTCCGGTTTTGGAGAATAATTGTGTAATGTGGTACATTTGCGTAGGGTTAATATGATGTGATGAATATGGCTCAAATATTGCCTGTTGTTATAGATCTTCTATGATACTACAACTCTATTTTGTTACGATGGCATAATATAGATGTGATTCAATCTCTTTCTGCTATATGGATGTGATCTGTTGCTTTTATGTTGATTCAATCTGTGTTTCTGTAACTGTTTGATGCGCTGTGAGTAATGATGTTCCCTGAATAATGCTGTGATGTTGTGATACTATGTGATGATGCAATGATTGTATAAGTTATGGTGTCCCTCCATCAGATCCCCATATCCTCCTTTCCTTCTGTCAGAAACTCGGTTCCGGTAGCTCTCCCTTGAATGCCTTGAGTGAGACCTTGTCTGCTTCGCAGACGTTGCTGGGTAGGGTAAAAAATATCTAGGCCGGTGCTCAGGGAGATTTCACTATAGGGTGTCGACAGAGTGGGAACGCCTATTGATGAATCTTTGTTGGTGCGTTTCTCCAACAAAGTATCCAACCAATGACTACAAAACATGGAAAAACTTCAGGATGAGTGGATTTCTTCATGATTGCTGTCCTCTTTATATTTGTGTATATTGGTATATCTTCTAATCCTTCCTATGGGATAGTGTGGTCTTTTATCATTTGATATATCTAGCCCCATTTGAACTCTATATCGGCTCCAGTCACTGGTTTAGTATCGTCTTCCACAGCTTCGGTGTTCTTCTTCCCTTTTCTGGGCATGGTGCTAAACAAATATTGAGGCTGTCAAAACCATCAAAAAAAGTCTTAGACACATATATACATATAACCAAAAACATCATGAATTCAAATAAAGAAACAAACATTACCACATCATCCTGAAACATTTCAACCAGTAATAAAATAATGCTATGGTGAGAGCTGGGTGTAGGCTTAAGATTTTCCACAGTTTTCTACACCCAAAGTTAAAATAACTAGGCCAGGATAACCCTAATCAAGAAAACCTCCACCCCTAGGCCACAAAGACCATCATCAAAAGTATTCCTGACAAGATATGGGCATCATAACTAGGGCTCTAACAGCTCATGGTGGTTTAAGAAACTCTTGACCCAAAACCTCTCTACCTACCCAATGGTAATAACCTCCTTTCCCACACTCCTCTAAAAAAAAAAATAAGTAGTGTAGATGGAAAAATACCAGTATGCACACACCTGCCACTCTGCAACCTACTGTCAATGAAACCCCCATGGCATGGGCAGAGCCAATGAATGGTGCGAGGTAGGTGGAAAAACTCAATGCCTCATGAGCCATGAGTGGAGAAACCTCAAATTTTAACATACCCAATCACAAGAAAAAAACCCAAAAATACTAGGTATATAAAAATAGGGTAAATATAAAACCTAAAACCCCAAAACATCAAGTTGATTGGGTAAGATAATGAAATCCTACCTGGAAAGGATAACTGACGGGCTGGAATGTGATTAATCCCTATGCAGCTGACTGGATCTGCAACATGACTGACAAGTGACCTAAGTTCTTAAAAAAATCATCCAAAGGGTTAATAAATGGTCCATATGTGCAACTTTATGGAATTTAATCGAGACCGCATCGATGCCAATTTTAAATAAAAATAATGACATCAGGTGACAAATGGAGAGGTATCCGATGTTCATTAGGTGGAAAGTTATCTTCCTCACTGAAGCTTATTGGATGATTCAAAAGTTTCTAACCGTAGGGTATCAGGTGAATCCTCAAAAGACAATCAGATGGAAAGAGACAACGGCTTCAATAGTGTCGGGTGGAAATCTTGAAGTGATTCGATGCACATTGGCTGTTAGGACTCTTATTCCAAAAATAAACTCATGTCTAAGCTCCATATTAGCTGGGATTCTGGAAAACATCGGGCGAGGAAAAAAAATTGTCAAAAACATCGACTGGGGCTTGCCGGAGAACTCATTTGAGTCTTTTGATACAGCGTGTGGGAGAGAACATAACTCCTTCCTCCAAGTCAATCTGCTTCAATGGAAAATATGTCAACAAGCCTTCTGATACATTGGCTACAGACATCAAAGTTTAATCGATGCATTGATAAACTTATGTGAGTCTTCCGAAAAGACAAAAGGGCATGAAGATCGGTAAGTGAAAATGGGTATAAAATCCACTATATCGGATAAACTTTGTGAGTTAATCCAATACATCGGGTGGATAAAATGAGTTTTCTCTTTAAAAAAAATTCGATTTGCAAAAGAAAGACTAGGTCAAAAAGAAAAGAAAAACAACTTTAAGAAACACCAAAGACTAGAAATAAAAAAGGGGGCCCTAGGAAAAAAATTGCTGGGGAGTTGTTTCAGCAACAACAGAAGTCTATTGTTTAATGTGTTTTACTTACCACTAGGCACTGCTGGGAAATTCGACCAATTCTAGGCCTTCATGCAAAAGAAAATCCAACCATTGAGGTAAATATTTTCATTACATTAGGAAGACATTCTGATGCGGGTAAGAGAATTATTGTCCTAAAAAAGTGCAACACCACTATGGAAGTAGTGTCAAGAGTTCTCAGCCCAAAGGATATCCTAGTGAATGGCTGTGGAATTAATTACCACAATGCATAATATCCATTGCTAGGAGCGGCCAGTCCAAATGAATGCTTGGACTAGGGGCAAGGATATCAAAGTTCGATGTCATCACCATCATTGCTGTAAATTTCTAATTCTAATGAAGGTGATGACGAGTCCAAAGATGTGTTTTGCTGGCACAGCTTGGAGGAAGAATCTAGTCCAGGTAACTGAGTAGTACAAGCATCTAGAAGCAGACAAGAATGAAAATCCCATCAAGGATTTATTACTGTTGATGAACGAGGCTATCTTCTTGAAGTCTACAAGCCCAACTGTGCTACCAAGAGAAATAGGGGTTATCGGAAAGAACTCCAAACATAGTAGAAACATAAACCTTCCCACCAACTATGAACATGAGCATAACACATTATAAAATACAGAATGAACATAAAATTCAGAAGCAAAACATCCTACAGCTTCCATCGCCTGAGCAAAGAAATCCCTTGATATATTCAGAAGGACCAGATACATATTGCATGCCCCAACAGGAGGAGAAATGATTCGAGCTGAGTTGGAAGTAAACCATTGAGAGTGCTTTGATCCATCATTGTCACATCAAGCAAGCCATAATCCTGAATATGCATCACTATTTTGAACCCAACATGCGCAGTCCACATCATATTTTCTGTTTTATGTAAATTGTGGCAAATGTGCCACGTTAGAGTTTGTTAGAAGTTTGTTTCTCAATTTGTAACTAATTTTGGCCCTATTTAAACATTGACCTCAGGGGTCTAAGATACTATATGTATACCCTCAATAGAGGAAGAAAGGGTTGAAACCTGTGAGACTTTTGGTGTTATGTAATTTTGATATATGTTTTAATAAAAGTTACAGAACCGGATGCTGGCCTTTGAATACAAAAAATCATGGAGATTTCTTCGTTACAGTCTATGATTTATTTTATTTATGTGCATGTCCTTCTTTTCAATCTTTCCATTATGTTTTCTCTCATATCTAAGATAAGGGTATGATAGTTTTCTGAATTCATACTTAGTTATGCTCTTTATATCGTTTCAGATATTCACAAACTGTTTCTACCAAATTTTATGCGGATTTCATCCTAGTTGGTGCTTTGTGTTAATGCACTGTCATATTTTCTTCCTTATCACCAGAACAAAAACATATTGACCATAACTGAAGTATTATATTACTTTTGCAGACATTTCCCATGCAAATTTCTCTATGTTTCTTGATAATTGTGACTCCATATCCCAATCTAGACTTACCCTATTTCAACCATAGTAATATCTGAATTTCATTTCATGTTTGTATATGTCGTTGTTATATATATATGAGAGAACCGTCTCTAGAATCGAAGAAGTGAGATCCTTTTCCTAAAGTGGTTCCGTTGTTGCCTCAAGGTTTACCTTCAACAACCTTGGGCGCGATTTTGAGTGCTAACAAACTGGCATAGTTTCCAGGGAATGAAGGTTTAGATATTCCTTGGGTATGAATGACATAGTTCTAGATCTGATTGTTGATGGTGAACAATGGTTAGATATCAGGAAGGTTCTATATCATTCACCTTTGCACTGGTGATGTGATCCAAAAATAAAATTTTAAAAGAAAATTGGCAGACACTACTAGGGAAATGAACTCATTGTGCAGACATGGAAATGCTATTGTGTAAAATATGCACTATCTAATTCAATAGTTAATTGTCAACTTGAGAAGGGAGCTTATGATATGCAAACACTATATGTGGAGGATTAAATCTTACTCTAATCTAAGCTAACTAGATATGCAAATGCACTAATCGTGCAACTACATGATGTTAAACTACATGCATGCCTATCATGAGTTAAATGCAGGAATCCAATCTGTTCTTATGAAAGCAGGGAAACTATTTAACAACTAAAATTGAAATCTAATCTACTATTATGCTAATCTATTCTATGGAAGACAATTGCATTTACTAATCTAGAAAGAAATCGCTTGGTCCGAAAGCGATTTAACTAATGAAATCAAAACTAACTACTTGTAGCAAGTTATATGATCTATGTTATAATTGGAGACTATTCCATGTATGCATCAGTAAATGCCTATCTAAGAGTGTAAATGCAATTGATTCATGGAAAGCAATGAACTATTTAATTGCAAATTCATAGGAAAGCAAATCAAGTAACCGTGTATTCGTAGAAAGCAAAACAAATATTATTCTAAAGACCAAGCTTAAATAAATGCATTGCAAAACATAAAACTAGTCAAAGAAAACTAAACTTGGGGTTCAAGAAGACCTAAGTAAACCTAAGCATATTCAAATGGATGGAAATAAATTAAATTCTAGAAGCAAGTAGGAAAATTAATAAATTTTATTCTATTTCTAAATCAATTCCTATCCATGAACACCTTCATTAACTATGTAAATGAGGAAAACAGATCCTATGCCTAAACTAAGATGGATGATCAAATCAGGAAAACTAATGCACTTTCAAAAATGAAATTACCAAGTTTTAATACAAAATCAACCTTAACAAAAATGGAATAAACTAAGCTAAGAATGAAATTGATGAGTTTTAGAACATCAACAAGTTAAGAAATTAGACATATTAAAGTATTAGCTACAGATCAAGGTACAATAAAACAGAAAAACTAAGGAAAATATAAGAAAATGATAAAAAAATGAATATGAAGCTTAAGTAAAACATTATTCCATTCAAAACAAGGTTATAACTACTTATACGAATGTTGCTTAATTACAGGAAATAAGATAATTCAAAAACCTGAGAAATTAGACTCTAATTAAGCATAGAAACAAAACATAAAATATTAAAGGATGAACAAAAGTCTTGATGATAGTTTGAAAAACAGGGTTGAATGACAGTCTAGACAGACAGTCTGAATGATAAAAAACAATATAAACTAAGGAAATGAGCAGACTAAATGATCTTGACACCAACTGGTTGTTGCATATGACCCTATAGTGCAAGAAAATCAATAAATGGACTGTTTAAAATGGAAATAACATGAAGCAACTACACTAATGAATATCTAAGGAAAGAAACCATTTCTATTGCATAATGAAATAGAGTTGAAAGGTAAGCTAATTTAATCTACAGCTATAGGAAAATTAATAGAACTAAATTTAATCATAAAGTAAGCTTTGAACTACCTAGAACAATACGAATTCTAGATAATTGCAAATGGAAAACTAAAAGACAAGCTGAAATGAGTTATGCATGACCAGTCATTTAAATTATGGAAATGTAAATTACATATAAACAACATAACCAAATTGCAGAAAATATAACAACATCTACAGGAAAGAGAGTTAAATAAATATACTGGAAAATAAACTATTTACTTGCAAAAAAGAAATACAAAAGATACATAAAATAACCTCTGGTTGTTGAGGTGGCCTCCCAGCAATCAAAGTTGTGAAGCTAAGTCAATCAGTCACCCACAAAAGATGAAAACATATATCCAAGGCTGAAACAAATACTTTTTATTAAAACTAGAACAAAGATTTACAAAGAGTTTTTCCTCTCTCCTCTTAAAAAAAAGAGGTATTTATAAGATGATTACAATGTATATCAGGTTGACCACATCTTGCTAAAAATAGAGGTTCATTACTCCTATAACAACTATCCATGAATTTAGAAAACGGTCAACCACAATTTATGGAGAAATTGGTTTCAAAGAACCATGGTTTTCTCCCAAATGGCTATGAATTTGGCAAAAATTCCTCATGGTGACTGAAATGGGCCTATTCTGCACAAAACCCATGTGCCAAAATTTTCAATTTCTCTTTTGTGTGCCTGAAAATCAAACCCAAAAATAAATTGTCTATTAAAAAGAAGTGGTCTACATGGGCGTCTAGATGAACATTCTAGATGAATGTCTGGATGACCTGTAACCAAGATTTGTTCATAAATATGGATTCTGATCGGATTTTCTGCTATTTTGTTGGTCAAATTGATGGTTGGGTTCTATATTGTTGAATTGTGGCTGAGTTCCATTGATTGGGTGCGCCATTTAGTCGTGCATTCAATTCACGATGCATGAGTCCATTTCCTGTACATGAGTTAACTCATGAGCTGCATAAAACATTTACCATATATTAATCCATAGCAAATAAAAAAGGATCATATGTTTAAAATAATGTGAAGTGGCTTGTTTTATGGTCAAATAATGCATAATATATATGGTTTAATACCATATTCAAAGTTTTAAAGAGAACATGACTATGTTTCGAATCCACTTGTATTTTAGGGATTTTCATTATTATATTATTTTTTATTTTCTTAAAAGGATTTAAAATGTGAGTGGAACAATAAAGATATATATATATATTTGGTTTCATGTTTTATGTTTTTAAATTTTTAACTCATTTTTAATGTCAACAAATTTATTAATAGTATTAGAACATTTACAATGTATTAATAGTTTGAAAATGATGTATTAATGTAAACAAATTTATTAATAGTTTGAAAATGATGATTATTCTATTTCTAACATTTAAAATATTCTCACTTTCATCATAGAGTCATGGTTTTGATTTGTTCATGCAAGATCAACAAGACTAACAAGAAATGGAAGATAACGGGTAAGCCAAACAAGTAAACTAGCATGCAATCAAATCTAATTCAGAACTTAGGACTGAAAGAAGGGGTTGAATGGAATACAGAACACCTATTATTTGCAAAATACTACATTTAATACATAAAAATAACACATTTTTCTTATTTTACATTTACGAGATTTTAATTAATAAAAACAGATTAAAAGACAACCTTAGTGAACATAAATGTATTAAATTACGGTAAATAGGTTAGAAATTAATGTAAATAAGACCATTATAAAAGAGAATTTCGAGGCCCAACAAACGCATGGGGGAAAAATAAGATATTGAAGCCTCAATATTCTCTAAGATGTCTTATCCTTTCTTATCAAATTTTTCCTGTCTTTTCCTAAGTTGTCAAAATGAATTTTCCATCGTTTATTCAATTCAAACCAAAACTGTGGGTTTACTCCTGTTTATCCTTCTCTACAAACTGAAAGTATCTCATCATCTTGTACATTTGATTTTGATCAAGACCTTTTATTTGAACCACATGATATCAAGAAACAACTTAGTGAGCCTCATGATACTACAGTTGATGTTACATTCTTTCCACATAACTTTGTTTCTTCCAATATCCAAAGCCAGTATAGACCACTTCACCTACCTCATATCCTTCATGATTTTCGCACAAAACACTACAAATGTCTTCTTGGAACGGGGTTTTTACCCCTGCTACGTGCAAAAGCACCAACATTATGTCAATGGGACAGTAAGGTAGAGTGCATGAAAAAACTATAGAAATAAACAAGATTAGTAAGACAAAACAAGTACACATATACAAGGGCTAAACTAAATAAAATGCAAATAAATGAAATTTATATCTTCTTTCTTGTAAAAATGGGCCATCGTGGTCATATTGGAAATGGTTTGCCTCTCCACAGGATGGTTCTCTAGGTGGGTACGAATAATGTCTTGACGTACTAAATGGGAATGGTAGGGAAACATGATTATGGCAAAATGGCATGTGAATACTTAAGAGCAAAAGGTATCTCACCATACTCACAAAATAAAAAATGGGAAAAAAGGTGTAAGAATCTTTTGGGAGAGACTTTCACACTTTATTTATAATATGTTTCTAGGGTTTTTTGACATTTTCTCTCTTTTAGGGTTTTGGAACCCTTTTTAGGAGTTTTGACCCTTTTAGGGTTTTTTAGCCTTTTTTAAAGTGTTTTTGACCCCTTTTTGGGTTTTTAGACCCTTTTTGGGAGAGAATGAGGGTAAACGATAATAAATAATAATGTTTTGGACTGGAAATACAGTTGTGAAGGTCAAAATCAAGGGAAATATGGAAGTAATATGATGTATGAATGTGGTTTACACCATGTAGAGATAGGTGAACAATTTTCTTTGTTAACAAATTGCCCCTTGATTTGTGAGGGAATGAGATCATTGTAGGACCAATGGACATCATAGGATCATGGGAATAGTGGAGATACTAGAGAGACTTGCGGAGAATTGGACCTTCCTTGCTCGAACCATAGTGGATTTTGTTTTTTTTATTAATGGTCACCCAACAATGGGTGAGATACATATAATGTGCAGCATGCATATGGACGAGGTGGGAATATCCATGGTCGTAATAATGTCAAAAGAATAAATAATAGGATCAAGGCTAAAAAATATGGGATTCGATCAATACATATATAACTGATGTTACATAATGGTGGCCTAAAGAGGAGGCAGAAAAAACAATTATATTTTGATACATAGGAACAATGGCATTTCTGAATATAATGTTGATATGAAGAACATGTACATAGGAACAATGGCATTACCATGGAATTCAATATCTTCACAACTGATGCTCTACTGGATCTGGAAGTGTACATAACTAGAGGGAATCAATGACAAAGAGTCATAATATTTATGGTACAATATGCTGCATCAAGTACCATAGATACATGGAAGCACTTCATAGGGGGCTTCCAAACACTGTCACCGACGTAACCCAAAAATCACAAGGGACATGAAACTATGTGGGTCCCATAGTAGGATCACCATTGTGATAGAGTTAGGTGAAAACTAGGGTCTTTGACCAAATAATTAATAGACCAATCCCCTGCATGAATCTCAATGGTGCGATGAAGTAGTGAAATTCAAGAACATGAGACAAAACCATCCCAAAAGGCACTAATGACTCCTCTCAAGTGGTTCAAGGAAGTCATCAATGAGGTGGATGAAATCAGGATATAGGGACCTCTATGTCTATCTTATGGATTAGATGTGTTGATGTCGATAGAGGGAGACCTGCAACCATCCAATCGAATGATGTGTCCTTGACTAGAAGCATAAGGGGTATAACCAAAGACGTGGAATCAATTTGGGGGCTGGTACACTGAATGGAGGAACAAGGGAAGGGGAGTACGGGGAACTCAAACTTCCTTTGTTCATAGTATGATGATCAAGATGACCTGGAAGCAAATGAAATTGCTCATGGGAGAAGGATCATAGCTGTAATACTGAGAAGATAACTGCAAATGGGAAATACTGAGGGAAGTAACTAGACTAGTGATATCTAGGGGATCCAAGGAAGACTCATCGCATAATACTCTAAACAAAGGAGACCTAAAAGGGGGGAAGCTTCCAAATTGTGATATATGGCATGGCATCTAAAGACATCGTTATGACATGATATCATATATTTTTAGTGAGCCCGAGAAAGTAAATGCTCGATGGTGTTTTCAGTTTTAGAGAGTTTGAAAATAAGAAGAAGACTCCAGTGTGGTATCTTTTTCATATGCAGTATCCTCAGTCTAAAAAAGGATAAAATTTTGTGTAGGATATCTCTCCCAACATTTGGGGAAGGAATACTTCTTTATTGTTGATAGTCCAATCATGCTCGTAAAAGTATTTGAATGATCGTCTAGTCAGTATAGGTTTAACCTTTTGATTTGCTCGGCAATATTTTCTTAATGAGAAGGATGGAAAAGAGCTTAATGACAACCCATGATGAGATTTTTTGTAAATTTTGGTCCCAATGCTTGAGAAAGCATAAAAGGATACAAAGGGAAAGGGTCTTGGTGGGAATGTGCCAGGGTGGTCCTTTTCTTATCATATTCGATATAGTCTGAAAAAGGATAAATGAGGATACATAAATTCCCTTTCAAATACTTTAATGAACGTGAAAGGAAGCAAGCATGTGCTTGACAATATTTTCATTCTTTTAGGAGTTAGAAAAGAGCTTAACCAAAACTCCATAATGGTCAATCAAGAAAAGGGGAAGTGTTCGATATATGGAAAGAGGTTATGTTGTGAACACAGATGATGGGCATAAGTGCAGAACATTGGTGGGACACCCTTGGAGGATGACAGATTGTGGTCAAAACTGGCCAACTATGCAGTATGGATGGAGCAAATGGCTCGTGAACATGCCAATACATACAAGTGGATATTTTCATGATGGCATAAAAACATCGGTGGATTCTGGGAAATGGCCCATAAAATCATATTGAGATCATGATATGAGGGCTCATCAAAATATAAAGGATGAAAAATCGAACTTGATGGTGTGAACGACATCTCAAATGGACTTCAGCTGACTCTGTGGTGCAAAAAAGAAAAATAGACCTAGTGGAGGCCTATAAATAGGGGGGACCACATGAAATGTGTCATTGTTACTATTCTTTGCTGAGTTGGAGTGGAGGACCTAGAGCTCATTTTCTGATTTCTTTCATTTCGACCGGCGGTTTTCAGATTAGTGACTCGTAGGTAATAGCTCTCATCAAACCTGTCTTTTTCACTAGTTTACTTTTGGTTTTTTCTCATCCTAGGGATTCTGCTGAGTTGAAAGGGCTCACGGGGTTGGATTGCACTTTTTGGGGGAAAATTCATGACCTCAGTCGCTCTTATTGAGCTAACAGGCGTGACCTAGTCACACCTATCAAAGAGACACGAGTGACTCAGATCACACCTACTAAAAATAAAGGAACGACTCAGTCGCCTCTTTTCAGGTATATCGTATGACTTGGGTCACACAAAAGGGCTGAAAAGGAGAGACCTTAATTAGGATGAGGTGTTTTATGTAATATTGAGCATGACATAGAATGTGTGTATGTGCAGGATTCCACAAACGGTATGGAGAGAGTGGGATATTAGTACCTTGCGAGCACAGGAATTAGGGAACAAGGCGGTGGTGGACACGCTCGCCTAGTGTGGGATACTAAAGTAATTTCATGTTCCACTCATGTGTATCGTGAGACTGCTGCTGGAGATGTTGGTGAACTTATAGGACCCGGATGTAGAGTGCTTTATCATCTAGGGGGAGTGGATCAAGATCGCGGTCACCGATATTTATTTTCTGACTGGGCTCTCGATGTAGGGTGTGGTCAGAGACACTATGTCTAAGCTCACACATGAGGTGTTACTAGACGACCTCTGCAAGAGGCATTACTATGCCTCTACTATGGTGCACTTTTCGTACATACTAGTGTGCAACATTGAATTTCTTACGACTTGCTTCATGGAAACGATGGTGATGCTGATATTGGGGTCATTTGGACCGCACAAGATCTTAGGGGGGCATCTCCAGATTGTGGAGCATGTGTTGGGGGAACCTACTATGTGTAGGTCCATATGTACTTGATAGTGGTTCAGCATTTGCTGAACCATGCCAGGACAGTGGGAGGGGATTTTTGTTTCCCCTCATTTTTTTGCTCGTTCTTGTTTGAGCGAGTGTCAACCCTACGACTGCACTTGGCAGTGTGAGAGGGAGGGCCTCGTGAGCCTCACATGAGAAGGTGGAGCGATATTATGATCTAGGAGGGAAGCATCCTAGTGGCACAAATATTTACTTGGGATATTTTAGCACAGTGGATGAAGGAAACTACCAGGCCTCATAGAGGACTACCTGTACATAGGGATGGACTATAGGGGAGATCGTGATATTCCTAGACCTCTAGGATAGGAATGGGGAGCTGATGGTATGCATACTTGATTTTTTATGTGGTTACATTCATTTATAGCTTACTAGCTTAGTGGTATCTAGTTTATGTGTATGAAATATACTGAAGACATACTGTGTGTATGTGCAAACATCAGACCATGCCCTCCATAAGGCTATTAGTGATGGAGGGGTAGAGTGGAGGGGTTAGATCCACTCGCTAATAGGAATAGGATGTTCCCGAGTACCTTGAACTCAATTCGTCACGATATAGAGTGTTTGTTAGAAGGGGTCACTGATGATGGCTAGCAGTATCTGGATGACAACCTCATCACCGCATGTTACTACGCTCCTATAGAGTGGATCCTGTGGATTAAGAGGATTGTAGTTGTTGTCGAGTATGTTCGAGAAGTGACACATGGTGATGCACCAATGGAGTATAAGGAGGACAAAGAGGAGAATAGAGATTCTGAGTACTAGGAGGAGGCATCTGATTCTGACTAGTAGCTAGTGGTGATGCACCTAGTGGAGTGGGGCACTAGGATTTTTGTATGATATGTATGCTCAACCAAGAAATCTTATGGAACTTCTCATTTTCTATTGAACACTATGACATGATATATATATTTATGCACATGGATGCTTTTTATATGAATATTTTTATGATGATGATACCTATATGATGTATATGACATATGTATGCATGATTATATGATGATGCATGATGCACTATTATTTCCTATATGTGATGATTAATGTGCCACTCTAGAACGTCGTTAGCCACTTGATTTGCTACACTATTGAGATTTCTGGGAACATGCATGAATGTGATGGATTCAAAATGTCTAACCAAATGTTGAGCCCATAGGAACTTTCTAAAGAGAGAAGGATCATGTAGCCTATAGCATTTATTGAATTAGGAGACAAGCAACTAGGAGTCTAAGAATACATCAAGGTGACGAGTACCAAATGGAGGGAAATGACAAGGAGGCCAATGACACCATCATACTTAGCCTGGTTGTTGGTAGCAATGGAAACACAGATTTGTTGGGACAAGAAAAGTGCTTAAGGAAGGAAAGGTGCACGCACAACAGAAGAGAAAATAAGGAACTAGAGGAACCGACACAGAAATATAGAACATACATGAGACAAAGAAAAAGCAAGCTTGCAGAAGTGCAAACAAGTAAGGGTTAGAAAGCGACATGTCAGGGAGATAGTGGTAGCTAAAGTCAACATAAGCTAGTGGACGATGCTTGTATGAAGGAATATATGTAATTTAGCATGATAAAGCCTTGTGTCAGTCTATGACAGCTTGTAACCATTTTTTATAGCTGATTACGACCTATAAAAGATGAGAAGTGTGTAGTTGACCCTATGTGGTATTGTAGAAGTTATAAATAGGAAGAACCGGCTCTGTACAAGGGTTGATAAGGCTTGGTCGTGGTTGGTCATATTTGGTGGTTGTTTGTTTGGTTTTTCATTTGCTAGGTCACTCAGTTTTGTTAAGGAAGTTAGGGTTAGTGGGAAAGAAGATTTAGAGGAGATTCTGGCAGCAGTATGGACTTTTAAGCCACAGATATTGCAATTATGTGTGCAGACCACTAGTGGTAGAAGTAATCTTTAGTTGAATGCATAGATAATCAAGGTAAAAGAGTCAATATAGGCTATGTGCGGATCAATAGGAGTAGATAAAAGAATAAACCAAATAGTAGGAGAGCAACAATATTGATCCATAAAGACATATCTTAAGAACAGGATGCATATCATAGACTGCAAGGTGCTATACAGAATTTCTCATTCCATATGAAGAACACCTTGGTGGTTTTTCCCAGATGGGTTTCCAAGTTATTTCCTGTGTTGAATGATTGATTGATGTGGAATTTTTGTGTGAATGTCAAGTAGTTGCTTATTATGTATTGATGAGTTACTGTTGAATGTATGACACCATCTTACAGATCAGTGAATGAATGTATGTTTAAATCATTACTGGAATGTATGTATGAGTTCTTTGTTAAAATACTAAGCTAAAATATACGTCGTTCCCTATCTAACGAAGTGTGAGGAATCAGCAACATTGCATAAGTTGCACCAGTTGTTGAGGTTAAGGTTAGGGTTGTGTCACGCGTGTGCTAACATATAGTTATGCCTCGGTCATGTAGTGACAGAATGCATCATCCTATATCCTTTGTCAAGCACCTTGGCCACACACTAAGGGACTATAATTCCTTTCCAACTGCAAAAACATGGTTTTGGTAGTTACCCATTAAGATATCTCAAGTGAGACTGCACCTTCCTCACGGGCGTTGCCAACTGATCTTGCTCTGTCGAGCTGATCTCTTTTGTTGTCTTCTTGGTATTGTGTTGTTGTTGAACTATGGGATAAGACAAGAAGTATATAGAGGTGGAAAAATGGTTTTGTTTACGGTATCGTTAACCATTTTATTTGGGGGAAATGTTGTGGCATCCGAAAAATAAATAGGTAGAGGACTAGGTGGAGTCTAAGACGCTAACATTTGCGTAAGATGAGACCGCAGGCTCATGGTTGAGTGCAGAGAATTGGGTGGATGAGGATATATATTATCATATTCACGAGACATCCATTGTATATTTTCCCATTGTATTTCACAAGTGAATGTCAATATTGGAAATAAGGAAGAAACAATTCTAGAGGAGAGAATTAGTTCAGTGGAATGATCAGTTGGTTTGCGAAATAACCAGTGTAAGTAACACCATCTCTGGAGCTATTGATTTTTGGGTTGACGGTATTTTGCAAGGATACATTACTGATTTTGTAGTAGAGGCTATAATCTTGTATAGTGAGGCTTAAAGAAATTCTTCCCAAGTACCCCAAAGAAAGTATTTTCTATCTTTTAGTACATGGATCAAGATGCTCATCTATGAGAAGGGTATCTTGCAGTTGAGTAGTTGAGTCTCATACGCAAGAAGAAGGCTATGTCACAGATGTCTTGTCAAGAAAATGGGAAATTTTGAGTTGAGATGTTCCCAAGGAGTACAGAACCTGAACTAGAAGCAGGACTTTTAATGAGTGGAAGGAGATTCATATCAGGGAAAAGAAGAAATACATAGGAAGGTCAACAAGCTCCTAGTATATTCGAGGTGAGTGAACACAAACTTCAATCACTGGAAGATGAAGGGTCTTACAACAAAGAGGAGGAATATAGCCCGATATTGGAAGGCCCAAAGGAGTCTAAAGAGTCTGCGAAGACACCAAGTTCATGACACAACTACATCACACTAGGAGTATCACCAGAGATAAGATCTAGAGTCTCATCCCAATAAAGGACTGCTAATACTGATAGTGTTAGCATTGCGACTAGCACACAAGAGGGTACACCTCCTTTGGATCCCTTACTAGAAAACCCCAACTCCAACTCAATGGTTGGGGTAGATATCCGGTTCCCCACATTCAATGGGAATGGAGCAGAAGATCCATAGAAATATTGGCTCCTCTGTGAAGTTGTTTGGATGGTTTGTTTAGTCCATAATGCAGACATAAGAAACGCGTAGATGATCATGACTTTAAGGGGTTGTTCGCTATACTAGTTTATGAAGTTCTGTGCCACATTGACTAGAGCCCCACAGAAGACCCTTGATGAGATCCAAGCTACAATGATCTCTGAGTTCATAGAACCTAAATCTGAGTCACAATGCATAATTGAGATCAAGGAGATAAAACAAGCATTGGAAAAAACTGTATGGGACTTTGACCAATGGTTTAAAAATTTTATGGCCAAATTAAGTTTCCAAATGTTGGATATACAACATAAAGAGTGGTTTATTTCTACACTATTACCTTACATCTGAGGGCTAGAATTAGAAATGAACCTGGAGGCCTCACCAACTAGTGATGGTGCCACAGGGATGGTGTAGATTTAGTCACAGTTGGATAATTTGACGATACAACTACAGGATATCAAAAAGGGAAAGGAAGCACAAGAATATTTATGGTGCACAAAATGCAGAACGGATGGACACACCAAAAATAATTGTCTAGCCTTCATGTTATATCTCATATGGTGTGCCAAACCCATTAACTGGACATGAAATAATTTGGTGCCACATATTCCAGTTGAGACGGAATCATGATGAGGAGTGTTTATATTTGCAAAAGGTAGTAAGTACCCAGAGAAAGATTACATAGCATACCAGCTCTTAAAGGAAAATACGGTGGACACATACTTGATGAAGAATGAGGGGCAGGATCAAGATAAACCAACACAACCATTATACCAGCCTGTGTAGTTCCCACCCAACTAGTATCATAACCAGTATCAGCCTCACTATGTGTCACAACAACCATATGCACAAAAATATCACTACCATCTGCATTACTAGAAGAATCAGTACGCGTCACTGCAACCACACCCTCAGGGAAGAGGTGGTGGAAAATTTAGAGGAAGAGGTAGAGGAGCAGGATTCGGTAGAGGGAGAGGTCAGATCACATACTATAAATGTGGACAGCCAGTCCATTATTCCAAGGATTTCTTAGAACCTGCAAATACCTCTTCATACTGTAGTGGATAGGACCATAATGTGGATAAATATCCTTAGTTGATCACAAAATGGCAAGAAAGGACCATCGCAGGACCTAACCCTACGCAAAACCCAAACCCAAATCCTAACATGAATTTTTAGATGATTGTGGCTGAACCACAAGATCCAAATGTCATTGTCGTAACACAAGGAGGTGTTGTGACTAGAGCTGATCAAGATAAACCACAAGAATAACTACAACCATAGGTGTGACCCACAACGTAGAAGAAGGTGCCATTCAACGTCTAGAAACATAAGGAAGTATTCTTGGAAATGCAACCATAATTTGTTGATCCAGAAGAACCGTCGACATCAGAAGAAGTCAGGGAGATTCCTGAATGATTTCAGTGCATATTCTAGAAGAACGTCCCACAAAAGGTTAGTAAGATCAAGTCCTTTCTGTCAAGTTTCTTAATGCTAATACAAGAAAAATATGCTATTTCAGAGCTACAAGAAATGATATAAGAGACACCGATTGAACCATAACCTCAAAATAAAGTTAACCAAGTAAGAAATAAATTCAAAACCGCACACAAGTTAAGAATGACTGCACAGATAGGTGACTACGACATGGATTACATCATCTTAGACCTGGGGTTTGATGTCAATATTTTGATGTGACAAACTTGGGAAAGTATGGGCAAGCCACAGTTGCACTAGTCCCTTGTCTAGTTGTGACTTGCAAATCAGGAAAAGGTCCTACCTATTGGCTGGTTGAGTCAGGTCAAAATTGAAGAGTGCACATTTACGAACTTTGAAGTTATTAATATTGTTGATGACATGAACCCATACCACACACTTCTAGGGATAGATTGGGACATATATAACCATACCATTATAAACTTCAAGAAAATGATTCTCTCATTTGAGGATGATGAGACGAGGGTCGTCTCGCCCATTGATCCATTAGAGGGACAAATATATGTTGATCCTGTCTACAATAAGGGGCAGGTTGACTATCATAACCAAATCTACAATGTCATTTCCATGCAAGAAGACTACATCGATACAAAAACAGATGGAAACTTGAGTTGGAAGGGTGCTAGTTGCTGCACATCCGACTCAAGGGAGGCCTTGGCTAATTGGAAAAATAGACTACATGAGGTCTCTATGAGAAGGTGCACAATATTTATAAGGTCTGTATGATGGGTGGATAATTAATTAAGAGAGTTTCCCACCTATGAGGGCTTACCTAACCTTGCAACCTTCTTAACTAAGTTTAAAGGACTTGTAATAGAATCGCAGTGCTTGTCTACACTAGATCATGTGCTAAAGGCTACGCTCGCTAGATGGTGGGGTGCACACAAGCAATATATAACATATTGGACATAGTGTAGAAGATTGATGCAAGTTAGATTCAGTGAAGAAGTCACCCTCGTGAATCACAAGTACTTAGGATTGGAAAACCCGGTTGAACATCTTAACCATTGTCACACGGTATTTGCATAATTCCCGTGACTAGAATGGGTCCATCATTTCATACATACATTGGAAACGACACCTAGAGCCTAGTATGCATCTATGGAATTGTGGCAAGGAACCCAATATTGGGAAGGGCTCACTCAGCACTTCGCGCACACATTCGAATTTGTTGATGAGAAACCTAGAGTTGATGTTGCTCTTCAAACAATAAAGGAGAAGATATTCATTGAAATCCATGTTGAAGAGGCCAATTTTCACTAGTCTAGTGTGACCATTCAGTAATGGATGGATTTCTAGAATCTGGCTGGATACCCAGATGATGATCTGACCAACATAAACATATTGGAATCAGAGGGCACCTGCGTAGTAGAAGGAATCAATATTTCAAGTGACCAATTCCTTAAGCCATTGAAAATCAAGAAATTAAACATTGGGTCATTGGAGAACCCAAAGTTCACCAATATAGGAGATTATTGGGATGAAGAGATAGCCGCAAAGGTCATAGAATTGTTGCATGAGTACCAGGACCTATTCCCTACCAACATTTCAGAGATGAAGGGGATAGTAGGAGATCTAGGGAGATGAAAATACTCCTACGACCATATGCTAAACCCAGTAAGAACTGCTCCTATAGGTTGAATCCAAGGTATAAACAGAAGTTAAAAGTAGAATTGGATCGCATGCTCGATGCAGGAATCATTGAAACTGTTAAGGAATCAGAGTGGATCAGCCCTATAGTGATCTAGGATAATAAAACAATAGGCGATGTAAGGATCTATGTTGACCCGAGGAAGCAGAACGATGGATTATTACATGATACATTCCCAAAACCATTTATCAACTAAGTGCTTGAAAGCATCAGAGGGAAAGAAATTTATTCATTTACTGATGTATATTCTGCGCACTGTTTGGTGTGTTGCTGGGTCACATCATGTGTCATGACGGTATTTTGTTTGACCCAACAAAAGTTGTGATTATTCTTGACTTATCACTGTCCACATTAATCACACAAATCAGATCAGTGTTGGGACATACAAGCTACTAGAGGAAGTTCATCAGAGGATATGCAACGATCACTGCACCTATGGAGAAATTGCTAAAAAAAGATGCAAATTTTCAATGGAAAACAACTTTCCAATTAATCTTGGATTAATTGAAGAATGCAGTGGCCATTGCATCGATAATGGTGTTCCTCGAGTGGAAGAAGGAGTTCCATGTTCATATTGATGCGTTGTATGTTGTGCTCGGCATAGTATTCACACAAACATGAGAGGGTGTGCTAGACCACCCTATTGCTTTTGCAAGAAGAAAACTATCAAAACCAAAAAATAACTACACAATGACAGAAAGATAAGGCCTTTCTATGGTCTATGTGATTCAAAAGTTCAAACACTATTTCTTGGGTGGGCATTTTCATATGTACACTGACCATTTAGCGCTGAAATACCTAGTCAACAAGCCAGTGTTGGTGGGGAAGATCTATAGATGGCTTCTCTTGTTTCAAGAATTTGAATTTGAGGTCATTTTCAAACCTGCCCAGCTAAATGTCGGGCCTTAACACCTATCAAGGAGAGAGAGTGGTGAAGAGACAACCAACCTAGAAGATAATTTTCCTAACATGCAACTATTTGCGATCCACATGATGGACAATCAGAACCATGATTTTAATGCAATCATTCATATTTTGAGTATAGGATATGCATCTAAAGGAATGCCAACTAATCAGAAGAAACATTTGCTTGTCAAATATGTTGATTATACAATGATCACGAGAAATGTATCCAAGCTAGGTGTCAATGAAATATTGCTCCGCTATGTTTTTTATTATGAACGACCTTGGCTAATGAGAAAAGCACATGCTGGTGTCATAGGAGGACACTACGTGGGAAAAGAAACTATGTGTAAGATATTACAGGAAGGATTATGGTTTCCAACCATACACATGGATACTAAAGGCTTCTATAGGTGCTATGATATCTTCCAAAGAAAAGGAAAACCATCACGCTAGGACAAGATGCCACTTGCACCGCAGATAACCATTCAAGCATTTGAAAAGTGGGAAGTTGATTTTATTGGACCGATCAGTCCACCAAGGAAAAGAACTAGCACATGCTACATAATCAGTACAACAAACTACTTAACTATATGGGCTGAAGCTACACCTATTAAAGATTGTACCGCTACGACTATGGAAAATTTTTTGATTAAAAATGTAGTCACCGAATTTGTCTTTCAAAAGATACTACTAAGTGGTTAAGTTATGCATTTTTTTAACACAATTATTGTTGAACTAACTGCAAACTTTCAAATCCATCATAAGAAGATGACAACATATCATCCTCAGGAGAATGGAATGGTCGAATCTTTAAACAAGATTATGGAGAACACATTGACCAAGGTATGAAATGTGTGCCGAGATGACTGGGATCATAAAGTATCAGCTGTGCTATGGGTCTATTGCACAACTTGCAAGTGACTAATAGGGAACACACCATTCAAACTAGTATATGTAGATGAAGCTGTTGTGCCCATGGAGTACATTGTGTCGAGCCTACGGATTTCTGCACTAACAGAGATGAATGATGGGAATGTTGTCAAATAGAGGTTAACAAAGATCATTTAGATGGAAGAAGAATGCTTCGTCACAAGATTCCATCAGATAGTTGAGAAGCAGTGATAGAAAGCATGGCATGATCGCCATATTTGGGTCAAACCATTCACAATCGGAGGACTTGTGTTGTTTTATAAAAACAATTTTTTCAAACACCTAGGCAAGATAAAGACACATTGGCTAGGGCCATACAAGATCATGCACATCACTGATGCGGGCACAGTAAAAATACAAAGGCTACACAGAACGTATGTCACAGGAATGGTGAATGGAAGTCTCCTAAAACCATACTATGATGGGAATAACCTCCTTGGTTAGAACTGCACTATGCATTAAAAAACAGAAAACAAAAAAGAGAGGTCAAAAGACATAAATTGGTCTATCCCACTTTTGTGGCAGAACCAGTTAAAAGCGTAGGAAAAAGCGTCAAGCACATGAAAAAGTAATAAGCATAGGAAAAGGTGGAAAGTACTGCAAAAAATGAAAATGACAAGCTAGCTGACATTAAAGTGCGAATATTGAGGCGAATATGACAGCTAAGCCTCATTAATTTAACAAGATACAAGGATAATGATGTCATTCTTTTTGGTCCCATCAGTTTTCCTCAACATAACTACCATAACTATTCTAATAGGTACGATGCAGTACTCGAGTTCTCAAGTTAATGAAGAAATGCATCGGGTAGAAATCCCATGTGACTGATTAGACCTTGGTCTCCCATCATATGGAGATTAAAGGATGCATGCACATGTATAAATATAAGGATTCACCATCAAACAATATTTTACGTACATAAAGAGAGCTAAGAGAACCAGAGCTGAGAGTCCACAGAGTCGAATCCTATAACATCGTGAGAGCTGCAACCCATGCTTATTAAGATTTCTAGTGCCAGAAATTTATTCTTCTTAACTGTCAATCCAGGATGTCTGATTCAGGAAGAGATTAAATCACCCAAGGTACAAAAAATAGAGAGAGAACCAAAGCAATACCCGATGGAGTGAACGAGAAAGAATCCTGTTCCTATTCCAGGCCTTGTTCGACCCCCTCATTCATTCCCTATGCCGAAACTTATTCAAAAATCACCCACTACACCCACACAACCTGTCATGGAGTAGAGAAAGGATGGGGAGAGAGCGGCTGGAGAGCCGTCCGCACCACCACTGTCCAAGAAACACAAGGCAAGGCTGTTGTGGATGATGCTAGGAAAGTGCTGATAGAGGAAGATGTGATAAAGGAAGAGATGATGGAGGAATCCCCACCATGTAGGGACCCATAAATTGAGGAGCAAGATGAAAAATTTCCCCATTATGTCCAGCCAAGGAGAGTCAATGCGGAGCCAGTGGAGCTCCCCACAAAATCCAACACATTATTAATAGCGCCTTGGATCCCTCAGGGCATACCCATACTACTGAAAATAGTGTTGAAGCTCGCTAAGTTGAACTTTGAGGATTTCAACACTTGACTACAGGAAGGGTTGGAAAGAACAAAATGCATGGTCACAGTCAAAACTGGGTCGACAGGGCCCGAGTTCTTCAAGCCAATGAAGTGGGTTGTTGGTATTGTTAACCCAAAAAATCCCTCAATGAGATCTACATGACCTACATGACAAAGACATCCATGAAATTTCCCTCATTTGACACCCACAACCTTGCAAAGGCTCAAAAAATACAAAAAGGGCTTAAAAACCGCTAAAAAGAGCCAAAATAGCTCTCATAGGGGCTAAAGCCCTAACCAAGGGATTAAAACCCTAAATCTCTAGAAAAAACTGTAAATATAGGGGTGGGGGTCACTCTCAGAACACTCCTCTCCCTATCATTATGCTGCCCATGTGAGTGCCTTGAGACCCTTTGCCTCTCAAGTCATTCACCCTCCCTCTCCTCCATTTCTCCACAAGCCAAGACTCCATCCCATAGAGAGAGGTGCTTCCAAAGCTAATGCATTGTGTCCCATTTCTACCAAGACTGAAGGTATAACTCTATTTTATTTCATTTTCATTCTATTTTTATAACTTATTTTGTTTGGAGGTTTGTTTGCTAATGCTTTGCTGTAGGTTTTCCCTTGATTTCTTGCAACCATATATTGTTTTCTAACCATTTCCTGCATGGTTTTCATAGCTTAGCTCTAACATTTCTTTGTAGGTTTTCTTTCAACCAAAAGGAACCCTAACCTTTCGTCCTATAGAAGGAAGGTAGTTGTTCCTTCCTGTAGCTAGGGTGAAATACCTACTACAGATCTGGCGACCATACTAGGTTGATCCCACATGATCCCTAGATTATTTTTTCAAGTTTAAGTTTTATTTCTGCTTTCTTAACCTAGTTTCAATTTCTGTTAAATCTAGTTTAGATCTTTGTTTTTTTGCATTGAAGTTCACAGTCGATCCTTCTTAAGGCCAAACCAATCTCATTCAACCACAATACAAGTTACTATCGGTCATTCACAGCTCAGGTTAAACAAATTTCAAATTTTCAGGCCAAGTCGCTCTTATTGGGCTGAAAGGGGCTACCGAGTCACTCATTCAGGCCCAAAAGGTCCGAATTCTCTCTCATGAAGCAGATCGCTCCTATTTTTAGTTTCTG
This sequence comes from Pseudotsuga menziesii, assembly GCA_001517045.1. Classification (NCBI taxonomy): domain Eukaryota; kingdom Viridiplantae; phylum Streptophyta; class Pinopsida; order Pinales; family Pinaceae; genus Pseudotsuga; species Pseudotsuga menziesii. The sequence goes on along the minus strand of LPNX010308193.1, from coordinate 664,799 downwards.
AGCAACCTTGTCACCTGATTTTGGGAAAATTTGGTGACCCCATCGCCACATTTGCCCCTAAAAGGGTGATCTGTCACTCAGATTTGTTTTTTAAGCTATTTGGATTGTCAATGCCGCTCAACCACCTCTCTTCGGTAGTCTATTTTAATATGCATACAATCTATGTAAATCAATGATATATTTAACTGGTTAATGATAAATTGAATCTATTTTAAGTCTTGAATAAATTACTGTAGGTTAAATTTCAGTTTTTAATAAGAATTGGAAATTAACTCCTTTCCTAGCCCTTCCTCCTCTACCTACTCATCACCCCCTGGGGTATTATGGGATAAGACGAAGGGTGAATCTTGTATAGTAATAGGAACTTCACTTGGGATTGCTTGAGACCACTAAAAATGAGTGACTTGGAAGGTAGAGGGGGTGGTAGGCCTAGGGGGCATCACGGAATTCGTATCCTCCATGTTGACCGACATTGCACTCAAAGAGTGACCTGAGGATCTATGGATGGGATTAGTCCCATTGTGTTGAGAGCCCAACACTCTTTCTTATTCAAAAAGGAATACAGGTGCAAGGCAGTCACCTAGTAAGGCTACCATAGTTCAGATTCATTAATGGCATCTTTCAAATTTTATGTTCATAATTTACTGGTTTCATAACAGTTTACCCATGTTGTAAGTTCTGTAACAAACCAAAAAATATCTGCGAAATATTCATAAAACATAGAAGCAACCACCAAGTTAATAACAAAAACTAATAAAAAAGACAATGGACATGCATGCAACCATACCAAATAAGATAACCAAACTCAGTTCATGATGTTGAGCAAGCCATTAAAATCTATTAATTTAAACTAATTCAAACACTTGTAGTCTTTGAGGACATAACTCCCTAACTTCCTTAACCATGGGAAGTACTTGGGCTCAACCCTGAAACTCATTGTGAGGAGTACCATGGGAACCCCAAAGTAGTTGGCCGCTGAGAGGAATTTCCAAGCGAAACGGGCAATGACCCCTACTGATTGACTAGCACTCCCATGAGGAAAAATCCAATCGTTGTCTCTTGGTAGTATTGGTGGCTAAGTGACCACCTAAAATCCAATAGGAAGCCACTAAAATTGGGGTCCAAAACTTCACTACCATATTTGACAACCTGATCTACCAACTAGACACAATTGATCCCCCATGCTCTTCCTCATGCCTAAGAAGCAATCCACCATAGTTTGGGTCCTTGAACCAACACCTTTAAGACCATTCTCAACGACCCTCTACACCGTCAAAAGGCCACACAGCCTTTGATTCAGACTCATAATCATATCAATCTGAGCCATATCTACACACTGCACCATCTAGCCCCATGGCTGGTGAAAACATGGATCTATTTTACTGCTTGGTGATTAGCAGTGGACCCATTTCCATACCCCACACCACCACCAACACCCCTACTGGTGCTCCTAGCACCATCATGCAGGCTGTCATAAGTAAACTACCTCCACCAATACTTACAAGTCAAATTGTCCCACTTAGCATGCCTCAGGGCAGTGGCCCGTCCACTCACACTGTCCCACTTGGCATGCCTAGGGGTAGTGGCCCTTCCACCTACACTATCCCTGCTATCATACATGGGGGAAGTGGCCCTTCCACTCACACTGTGCCGCTTACCATACCAGTGGGAAGTGGCCTGTCCACAACTATGCCATAAGTACCGTCAGTCATGCAGGTACATCATGTTCCTGCAAACCCCACCACCATTCCTAGTCCATCACACATCAACCTTAGGTCAAACCTCCCTTTTATGGCATGCCTCAACCTTTCTGACTTGGCTAGGTTAACCAACGACCTCATCTGTCATCAAACCTTTTGGCCTCCCATACCAACCAAAATCCCCTCAGACATCCCCAAGTTTGAAGGGAAGGAAGGGGAGTGCCCTCAAAACCATATCATGACTGGTTCTTGAAAACCTTGCTTCCACCTATAGCCAAGGACATTGCCTCCAAATGTGCCTAAACAATGAAAGAGGCCATCTTGAAGGCCCAACAGTTTGACCTCATTCACCCATATTCTGGATACCTCTACACTATCATTCTAGATGCTCCCCATGCAGGCACTTCCTACTGGGATGCATCAGAATGATCCCATGCCATATATGGCATAATAGGATATGTCTCCCACCAACCATAGCACCATCTGACACCACCTGCGATGCCATTGCAACTAAGCAACACCCCTAGTGTTGCCTACCTAAACCAAGATCCTGGATATGCAAGAATGGTGTCCCAGTCCGGAGCTACAAATTCTTATGCACAACCTGCACCACAACATCAGACCCATGCACCTACTTGGTAGGCACAATAATATGTGGGACAGGTGCCCATGTTTCTAGCACCCCTAGTCCCCCAAGTATACTATGCACCATTCATGAAAGCCACCCAAACCCTCGCCCCAGCTCCGCCTACTCCTTTGGGACAAGTGTTTAGACAAAAAAACCATACCACCCAACCAACCCCTAATAACCAACAAGGGAAATCCAGAAACAACCGAGTAAGGAATCAAGGCAACACCCAACAACAAGGAGGCGGTCAATAATTAAATCCTCCCAACAACGCCACGGCGAACTGGCTAGCTCACAACACCCAACAACTAAACTAACCTTGATGTAATGCTCCGTTACGCATGAACCAACCATAAAAATTATTCGAGGTCTACGGGAACTATACACACGTGTGCCCCTTCATGGGTCATGTTAAGTAGGCCATTCACAACAAGGTTTAGCATGCTACCAATACAGCAGCCCCAACTCAATCCAACTCGGCACCACTAGGAACTCCACCCATGGTGCTCCAAAACCCATTACCAGCCCAAGGACTAGTAGCAACTGCAACTGCTCCCTAACTCAATCCCAATGCCCCCGGGGCACCTTCGATAGTAGAAATAGATGTTCACCACTTGCTAGCCTTGACAACCAAAGAGGTCAATTTACATACCAGAAAAAATCAGTACGGAACTAACACCGAACCCGCTAACCATCAATGGCATCCATGTCCAAAACAACCAATACACCTCTTCATTTACCCCCTTTTCCCCCATGCCCCCCATACGATGGGTTTCCAACAATGTCACGGCTAGAGCTATTGTAAGCTACAACATTGTGGATGATTTGGCCCAAACACCTATGGCTATGTTAGCTCTTGAAGTACTTAAAACTTGCCCAACACAGAGGAAAGCCTTAATAGCCACCCATGGTGTTGTATACCCCTCTGACTCCAAGTTGATCACATTCGACACAGAGAACAAAGAATCACGGATGCTATCAACCACTTCCTTTCAAAGCATAGTATCCATTCAGAATTTGGTCCTGCATCGGTGCATAGTGGATGAGGGGGAATCCACATGCGTTATGTCCACCTTAGTCTAGCAGAATCTTGGGTCCCCAATTCTACAACCATCCTCTACTACTATGCAGGCTTATGATGGCCACCCCACTAAATCCCAAGGAATCCTCCCACATGTTCCCTTCACATTAGCCAGGAATATAGTATTGATTGACATAGAGGTTGTCGATGCTCACTTGGACTATAAATTTCTCCCGGGAAGAATTTATTTGTATGCCATGAGAGCCATAGCATCAACTGTTTTCCATCTCATGATTTTCCCTCACGAAGAAAAAACCGTTACTGCTAACCAACTAACTTATCACGATCCACAAGGGCTAACTGCACCAGCCAATGTTATCCATACAATCAATACCATGGATCCACAAGGGATAACCGCACTCACAATGTTATCCTTGTGTCCAACACCATGGTTGACATCATACCAGCCTCCCCATTGTTGAATGTGCGACCTGGGTTGTTTTTCGATACCCCCATGATGTCTTCCTTCCCCTTACTATCACCTCCACCGACACAAAATATGACTATGGATTTGTGCATGCTCTCATCTAGCACTGTTGCTCCTAAACAACAATAGTAGTTGCAGCCCCAACAACAGGCACAACATCATCCACAGCCGCAACATCATAAGCAGCCGCAACTTCATCCGTAGTCACAACATTGTACGCAGCCACAACCCCAACCCCATCCCCACATGCAACCATCGGGGAGTTATTTGGGCTCCTCCCCAGTCCACACAATTCCCTTCCTATTTTTCCCTCTTGGTGTCATGAGTAAGCCAGTAATGGCTACTTTAAACTTACCCAATTTCAAATTGGGGATTCCCATGTGGTACCTCGATCCACTGACTCAACCTCCAATTCCACAAGTAGTATTAACCCCTATGCTACCCATTGTGGTCGAATCTCATCCTCCACCCGGCCCACAAAAACCAACTACCGCACCCACACCACCCCACCCCAAAAGGGACAGGGGAAAAAACATGAAAGATACCATTGAACCTCACCAGATTCTGCCTTGCGCCATCTGTGAGGAACAGGGCCATGCAACTCAAAACTACCCTGAAATTCAAATAATCCATGTGCATTTGGATGCCATGGATACAATAGAGAATATCCCCATGGTTGAGCTCCCAAGCGGGCCAATAGTAATAAACAAGTCGTTGAGAACAAACAATGCTTGCACCCTTTGCAAATTGTATGGACACTATTCTCACCACTGCCAGGACTTAGCCAACCTTTGACAACATGCCCTTTAATCTGAGATCACTCTAATCGTAGAAATCCATCTCCCACCTCCTTCTTCAGACACCATATCCATTTACATAATGTCCAATTCCATAGACCGTCTTATCTCCACCATCACCGACGGTCCATCAGACATGTCTCTTCATTGCTTCCGCAATGATGAGGAGATAATTGAAGCCTTAACCACCCCAGAATACCCATGGGTTACATGCACCATCGGTTGTTCTTCCTCCTTGAAGAACTTGTGTTATAGTCTAACAAGTTTTCCATGGAAACAAAAGATTTCATTCATGGGAAAATTGACTGGTTCAAGAATTCCTTCTCAGCACAAGATGCCTTCGAATAAGGGAACATGGGAAACATCTCACCAATGATCAAAATAAACATCTCAACCAATCTTGAGGTTGTTGAGGAAATCATGCTTGGGGAATCTTGCTCCTCGAAAGAAGTCACTTCCTACAAAGCGCTCTTCCAAGAATTTGACGACATCTTTGCCTAGTCCTACACTGAAATGCCTAGGTTGGATCCATCCATTGTGGAACACCACATCAACACATGGCATGATGTGGCCCTTGTGCACCAAAAGAAATGACCAATCCATCCCTCCAAATTTGTTGCGGTCAAAGATGAAATCGAGAAGCTACGCACAACCCACTTCATTTACCCCATTACGTACACCACTTGGGTTTCAAATCATGTTCCCATGAATAAAAAATAGGGTACCATCCACATTTTCATAGAATTCAATGATCTAAATTGGGTGCATCCCAAAGATAAATTCCCAACACCCTTCATCAATCAGATAATTGATGCATGCGCCAAACATGAGGTCCTTTCCTTGATGGATGAATTTTTTGGATATAACCAAATTTAGATTTGGAAAGAAGATCGTTACAAGAGTGCATTCACAACCTCGTGTGGAAAATTCACATATCAAGTAATGCCTATTGGTTTGAAGAATGTTGGAGCCACCTTCTAGCATGCCATGACATACTGTTTCTGCAACCTCATCCACATCATGTTGGTCTATCTTGATAACCTTATTGCACGGTCACTAGAGCAAGCAGAACACATGGACGACTCGCGGAAAGAATTTTAGTGACGTTGCAAGTACAAAATCCACTTGAACCCTTTCAAGTGTGTTTTTTGTGTCCCAATGGGCCATCTCCTAGGGTTCATAGTGTCACACAAAGGAATGACCGCTGATCCCCTGAAAGTCCAGACCACTTTCCCCCTAACGTCACCTCTTTAAGTAACGTCAGTTCAGCTTATAACATAGTCTTGTCCATTTTTGTTGTACACATTTTTCAAAGTGATTCTTATGTATTGTTTCCTTTATTTATCCATATGGATCCTATGCAGTGTCGATACATTGGATTTGTTGATGGAGCTAGTAGATGGTCTCCAAACCTTGCCTCAGCTGCATGGGTCATCTACTACCCATTGCATGAATTGATTCATATCGATGGAATATGCATGGGAATTACAACCAAAAACTAGGAAGAATATGATGGTTTCAATGGCCTCTTTGCTACCGCCCTCCAGTTGGGCATCCACCATCTCGACGTCTTCTTAGACACCCAGCTGGTTGTCTCTGAGTTGAACAACATTACCTAGTACGTGATCCTTGCTTCTTTAGAAAATTCCTGTGCACTAAATAGATGGTTAGAAGATTTGAATCGATCACATTCACACATGTTCCCAAAAGCCTCAATAGTGTAGTATACCAAATGGCTAATGAGATTCTAAATTGACACATTCATAATCACACATAGGAAACATACAAACATGACATCATGCATCATCATATATAAACATGTATACACATGTAAAAATACATCACATAGGCATTTCATTTCACATCATCATAAAAGGATTCACATATAAAACCATAAAAAGCGCATCCACGTGCTTAAAAAATATATAGATATATAAATCACATGTCCAAAATATGTCCAATACAAAAGGAGAAGCCACATATGCTTTCTCAACTGAATATACATAGCGATGAAAAAAGTCCTAAGTGCACCAACGCACTAGGGGAAGCCCCACTAGCTGCTAATTTGACCCAGACCCATCCTCATCATTTGTATCAATATCATCATCTTCCTTATATAACTCATCGTCCTCTGCAGGAAGATACCCTCGTGCCACCCGACGAAGGTAAGCGCAGGCCATGACCATCCTCATCATCATAGAGGTCTAGTTCGCAGTCACACTATGAATGGTGGTGATCAACTCATTGTCTAAATGATGCCATCCAACATTAGAGATCCCCTCAAAAAGCCACTCCAAGTGCGGAAAAATAGCGTCTGCCTCCCATCGTTTCCTACGAGGGGGCCCCGCAGGGACCGCTACCTCTGCCATCGCGACCAACCACCTCTGATACTCAGATAATAGGTGAGGACCAATATATGCATACGTAAACAAAGACACCATGAGTCTATGCATATAATCATACAACTATCAACTAGCTACATTACACTATGTATAAAGATGAACACAAAACATCACACATACATACCAGCTGGTCCCCACGCCTGGCCTGGAGGTCGGGGCATCTCAGCGTCCCCATGATAGTCCATACTCGCATACAGGTACTCCTAAATAACCACTGGACGTTGTCTCCACTTCTTTAGCAGCTCCTCTGTAAAGAAGCAGCCCACTCTCCTGCCTCCCTCTTGCATCATCATCTGACACCATCTATGCATTTGTGGCTCCCATGGACCACTATCCCACACTTCCTGATGCAGCCGTAGAGTAGGTACTTTCTCAAAATAGAAAGCACATAAGAAATAGCCAAAACAAAATCCTCCCCCATATTCCCTCTCATGGTTCAGTTGACGCCGAACTTCCAGAAGGTGCATCTAGGCCCATCCATAGTAAGTGCCCCTCATGGAACGCTCTACCATCTACAACATCCCTTCAGATATCTTGTGGCTCCCCATGGAACCCAAGATATGCAACGGCATGGTTGCCATAGCCCGTGTCGAAAAGTCCTCAATGTCACACATCAAGATGTGTGAACCATGCACATACGTAATCGAGTAACAGTTCCTATCACACAGCTCCTCCAATGTCTCCCCACGAGACAGTACTGGCGCTAAGTCACCAAACACTCCCAACATAGGGAGCCCAGTTAAAAAATATAAATCCAACAGCGTAATCTCAACACACTGCCCCTGGATCATGAAAGCCTCCTCCCCAATGTCCCAAAATCTCACCAGAGTTTGCAGTAGTAGATGTAAGCTCTTCATTAGGGGAATCTGCATGAAATTCAGTAACCCACAACGGGCCAGTGCATCATGCACATTCCCATCCCGTAATGCCTCCTCCCAATGGTCTTTCCAGTCTCTCTCACGCCACTTAGTCTCAAGCATGCTGCACAAGCATAACACAACTGCCAACCATAGGTTTTAGCAAAAAGGCCACCCAGGGACCAGGTTGCACCTTTCTAGCTAAAAAGAGTGACCAAGTCGCTCAAAAAATCCTCACAAGAGTAACCAAGTCACACTTTTTAGCCTCATAAGAGCGACCTCAAATCGCTCCTTTCTGCCTAAATGGAGCAACCCAGTCACACCTGTTCAGGCAGAATGAGTGACCTAGTCTCTCCTTTACCCAAGAAAAGTGTGACTTGGCTCATGGAGGCCCTAACAAGATCACAGAAGACCCTTGAGTGAGCAAATCCAAAATGTAAACCACTGAAAAGGACAGATTTTGCAAGAGCTCTTACCTGCAAGTCACAGATCTCGAAACCACCATTCAAAATGGGAGAAATCAATGAAAGAAATTTAGGGACCACCTCTCCAAGTCAGTAGTGAATAGTGATAATGACACCTCACACAATGCTCCCCACCCATTTATAGGCCCCATTTTGACCTGTTTTCTTCCTTTTCGCATAACAGGGCCATACGGAGTCCGTTTGAGATTCCATTTGCACGATCGAATTAAGAATTATGTCCTCTATATTCTAATGGGAACATTGTCTCATGTTTAACAAGTAGGTTTTGGGGCCATTTCCTAGGATTTACCTCAATTTATGTACCACATGGTGATGTAAGTGTCTCCGGACCTGTACTTGCATCCCACTTGCCTATCGCAACTCATGCAGGACTCTGGACCATCTCCCCAGAAGGCACATCATTTTATTTCAGCACATAACTGTCAAAGCCATCCACTGCACCTTATGCGGGTCACTGTACCACCATACTAAGGGTGGATCATTTCTTTCACATGCATTTGGCATATAAATGCCTCCAGACTTGCACTCACATCATATGTAGTCCAGTCCATCCACCACAACACACACAAAGATCTCCTAACCTATGTCTGAGAGCCACCTCGGTTTGTGTGCCACTTCCACACTGACTCACGTGCCTATGCCGCGATCTGTCCCATGCATGTATTGGTATGTTCAAGAGCCACCTACTCCGTCCATACTACACGAATGACCTTTGGACCACTGTCCACTTCCCCGACATAGGGGCACCTTCAATGCCCCCTCGATCGGTTGACCATACTAGAGTTTCTTTTAACCTCTTTTATGACTCCTAAAAGAATGAAAAGATCACCGAGCGCAACTGCTTCCTTTCTCGCTCACTAAAGTATAAGAAAGGGCATCTACATTGTCTTGTTTATCTCCTTTTGCAGACTATGTATACTACCATTTGAAAAGGACAACCTTGGCACATTCAAGCCAAGACCGTTCCCCTCTACATCCTTTTATGCTTTCTTGGGAAAAGGGGCTGAACTTTATGAAAAATCTCACCATGGCTTGTTGCTAAGCTCTTTTCCAACCTTCTCATCAAGAAACGATCACCGAGAAAACTTGGTTTCATTCATGCTCGTAAAAGTATCTAAATGATCTTCCAGTCAGTATAGGTTTAACCTTTTCTAGCCTGATTGGACTACCAATGGTAAAGAAGTCTCCGATCCCCCAAAAGATGGGCGAGCTCTCCTCTGTACACTTTTAACCTTTTTCGGGAAAAGGATACTATCAACAAAAAAGAGACCCCACTAGAATCTTCTTCATGCTTCAGAATCTCTAAAATTGAAAGCACCATCGAGCATTTACTTTCTTGGGATAGCTAAAAATCCATGAGATCGTACCACAACAGTGTCTTTAGACACCACCCCACATATGACAGTTTGGCAGCATTTCCCCTTTTAGTCACCTTTGTTCAGAGTACTCTACGATGTGTCTTCCTTGAATCCCATCAATACCAAAAGTGTCTACCTTCCCCAAGTATTTCCCATCTGCAGTTACATTTCCGGTATTACATCTATATAGGATCCCTTTCCTATGAGTCAGTTTCATTTTCTTCCTCATCCTCCCTACCATCATACTCTGAAAAAAGGAAGTTTGAGTCCCCCGTGATTCCCTGCCCTTGTTCCTCCTTCCTACCCTCCCCCCATTCAATGGGTTAGTCCTCATATTTTCTCACATCTTCATTTATCTCCCTCGCGCTTCTGGTCAAGGAAACACCATTTCCTGGCCAGTTGTAGGTCTCCCTATGTCAACGACAACACACATATTCTGAAGGATAGACCCAGAGGTCCCTGTATCCTAGTTTCATTAACCTCATTGATGATTTCCTTGGACCACTTGAGAGGATTCCTTATTGCCTCTCAGGATGGTTTCTTCTCACGTGCTTGACTCTAGCTACATCATCACACTGTTGAGATTTGTATAGGGTATTGGTCCATGCAGTATTTGGTCGAAGACCCCGGATGTCACATAACTCTAGCACATTGATGAGTCTATTGAGGGACCCAAAAAAGTTCATGTCCCTTATTATTTTTGGGTTGCATTGGAGATAGTGTTCAGAGGCCCCAACATTGCTTTTACATAGATTTATGATTGATGCAGCATATTTGTACCACAAAGACTCTGACTCTCTGTTAGTGAGTCCCTACAATTATGTACCATTCCAGATCCAACAAACCATCAGTTATAAATATATATCATTCCATGAGAATTCCATGGGTCCAATGTAGTAGTTCTTCATATTAGTATTGTATTCGACCTCTTCTTGAGGAAACCACTATGTATGATCAGTTGTACATGATCGGATCTTGCATTGTAGAGCTTAGATCACATTATTCTTTTGACATCTTTATAAGCATGGGGATGCTCGCCTCATCCATATACATGTCACACGTTATTTTTATCTCACCCATTGATGGGAACCATATTAATACAAAAACCAAAAGCCACCATGCCCCAACCCACGAAGCACCACCTCTCCCCAGAAACGCCTATGATGTCCATCGGCCATACGATGAGCTCCTTCCCTCATACATTAGGGGGAAATTTGTTAACCCAAAAAATCCCTCACTGATATCTACATGACCTACACCATAAATGCATCCATGAAATTTCCCTCATTTGATCCCCACATCCTCGCAAAGGCTCAAAAAATACAAAAAAGGGCTTAAAAACCCCTAAAAAGAGACAAAATAGCTCTCATAGGGGCTAAAGCCTCGAAAAAGGGTATAAAACCCCTCAAAGGAGCTTAAAACCCCCAAAGGAGATAATAATTGGGTGAAAGGGGCTTAAATCCCAAAAAGGGGCTAAAGCCCTGACCAAAGGCTTAAAACCCTAAATCTATAGAAAAAACTATAAATAGATGGGTGGAGTCACTCTCAAAACACTCCTTCTCTCCTTATCATTATGGTGCCTGTGTGAGTGCCTTGAGACCCTTTTCCTCTCAAGTCATTCACCCTCCCTCTCCTCCATTGTTCCATAAGCCAAGTCTCCATCCCATAGAGAGGAGGTGCTTCCAAAGCTAGGGCATGGTGGCCCATTTCCACCAATACTGAAGGTATAACTCTATTTTATTTCATTTTCATTCTAGTTTTCTAACTTATTTTGTTTGTAGGTTTGTTTCATAATGGTTTGCTGTAGGTTTTCCCTTGATTTCATGCAACCATCTATTGTTTTCTAACCATTTTCGACAGGGTTTTCATAGCTTAGCTCTAACATTTCTTTGCAGGTTTTCTTTCAACCAATAGGAACCCTACCATTTTTTCCTATAGATGGAAGGTAGCTGTTCCTTCTTGTAGCTAGGGTGAAATTCCTACTACAGGCATCAACTAGGAAGGATTGATAAATGTTCTATTCATGTCCCATTTTTTCCACAACCTGCAGGCCAACACATATGTGAAAAAACTCTTGGTATGTTTCCATAGAGGATTCCTATGGCTCGATTGACTGTACCTAGTCAATGCCGAGCATATCTCGTCGATCACGGGACCACCAAAGTTAGGAGAAGACCCCTTTCTGTGCTTTCTCCAAGGCAAGGATATTGCTAAGACGAAAATGAAGTATATGCTTTAGTGCAGGGCTAGGGAATTCTTGATTACCCTCACCAAAGATGTCACTGTGAGGTTCACTGCAAGGATCCTGATGTGTAAGATATTGCACATGATGAGGCCAAATGAATGCACCACTACAGTGGTAGAGATTGCAGAACAATGCACATAGGGTGTGACTTTCAACTGGTTGTAGTTCCTATTGAACGAACTGATATATGATGCGCAACAAGAAAAAGAGGAACCTAATTACAAATTTCACTACTCCTGGCTGCTCATCCTAATCTCGTTCACCTTGTGGGCCAATCCACCATATTATATACAAATGGATGTCCGACTACCTTGCCATGGTGCAAAGTACCAGAATCTGTGGGAGGATAAGAAAAATAAGATCTGCCAGAAGGACACTAACATCGAGTTATTTCTGCATGTTGAGGCACTACACGATGCTATCCGAAGATCCCACAGAGTCTGATTGGTGACGGTGCATAGCTATGCATCCTTCAATAATTTTTAGGTAGGTGCACATAACATGATTCTAGAACCAAAGTGTTAGACACGGAGAGGGGGGGTGAATCAGTCTA
>LPNX010308193.1:625763-650676 GCA_001517045.1 Pseudotsuga menziesii | reverse complement strand
CTGGGGCACGAGCCACAAGTAAGTGTTAGGGGACTGTTGGAGTAGGGTCCCACAGCTACAGAAGAAGCTGCTATTTTGGGAAACAGACAGTTTTGGCGGAGATATAATAGGCAGAGCTACGGCACTGTAGCAAGTTTCTAGCTACATATCAGAGCCAGAAACCATGACGTAGAAGATAGAGAAGTCAATGAAGATGACGGTACCTGAGCGGCCAAGAAGAGAGAGCTCACCCACTGCATTGAAGGAAGCAGTGGAAGACAGGAGGGTTCAGCTACCCTCATAAAGGAAAAGGATCAATGAGGCCGAGGTATTGAAGACAAAGGATAGAAAGGGAAGCGGTGCATAATACCCATGGTCAGCGCTGGGAAGCATGGAAGACTGCAGAGAGCTATGGTGTGACGGATAGCGGCTACCTCAAAGTACAGATACACTGACTATCACTAGTTAGTTTTTGGGTTACTGTTGGGACAGGCCCACAGTGTTGTAATGGTGAGACCTTTGGGCTGCCTATAAAGGGATGTATTTTGTATTGTAAAAGGTTGGCATTTTGGGAATTTTAGGCCATCCAGCTAGTCAGATCATCAGTAGTTTTGTTAGATTACTGTTAGTTTGTATTGTAACAATCCGTAGGGATTGACAGAGAGGGAAGAGTATATTGTAAGAGAGACAATATAAAGATAGAAGAGAGATCTAAGAGAGAAGGGCTCTAGGCTGTGTGCGGAGTTACCCAGAAGATCTCAAGCTGCATATGCGGTGCAGCAGAACTATGTTTACCTTCCCTTGAGCTATGATAGAAACACAGTTCTGTGGACGTAACTTCCATCCTAGAGGTGAACCACATTAAAATCAAGTGTTACGTGATTGATTCATGTGTTGTGTTTATTTGTTGCATCTATTAGTTATTATATGAGCCTTGTTTACAGTTGAATGTATGAATGCGTCATTCAGTTCACAGTAATATAGAAGGTTAACATAAGTTGAAGTGTTTGGCATGTTTTATGTGGGTTCACTTATGCTTTGCTTGAACAGTCACTAGTCGTAGTGTTAAACAGTCTAGTATGTTGAGTCCTGTAAGTCGACATGAACAACGCTAAGTGCGCTGAGCTGCGGGAGTAGGATATCGCAGGGAGGCGATACCGCACCGGTAGAGGAGCTGTGGTGCACGATACCATAGGTTAAGGAATCAGCGTTGGAGAGGAATTTATGTGTCACCTGGTGCATGCCGATGTGATAAGGCTCGGGTCATCGCGAGTCAATGGAAGTTGCATGACACGAAAAGGGACCGTGCAACAGGAAGAGAGAGATCTCGCGGTCAGAAGAGCTACGAGACGAGGAGATCGCGCAACGCGAGCAGAAGGGTCGTGTGACACGCAGAGAAAGAGGCCTCGTGGCTAGCAGAGATGTGAGTCGGAATTAGGATGCCACAGAACCTAGTCCAAGATGCTTGAGTCCTTGGCCAACCCATTAGAATCACTTCGGGTGAGACTTCAGGCTGCTTCACGGTCTGTCGCCGAAAGGGCTAGTGAGCTAGGGGTGTTGTTGGTTAAACACAGTAAACCCGGGTCTGCCCATGATAGCCAATAGCTAGGATCTGAGAAGTAAAACACACTCAGCCTTTATGCCTTCAACTTCCAGTGTTGTATCTTCAAGATGGACCCCACTGATGTCATTTCAATCCTTCAAAATTCCAATTTGAATTTTAAACATCATGGATTTGGATGAAGGAAGGCAGCAATAACACATGAAAACCTTGGACTGTAAATTCGGGACTATCATAGAAATATGGATTGCTACCATCGAATTCCACAGCTGAAAGAGAGGTTTGTGTATCAGTCTTCAATTCTACTCCCATGAATTTTACAGTCAAACTACCTCAATTCACACAGTCAGTGAGCTTTTCATCAGTGAAACGTCTTTGTGCTTGTTTATCTTTGTTGGATTGACCCTAGGCATGTCCAAAAGGACTACTGTAAATTTGTGAAAGAAAAGGAAAACAAAGACCACTCCTCCACCAAATATTACTGCTGCTACTGTTGACCCCAACAACCCACAAGAAAATTCTACTGTGGAACTTGGATAAGGCTGCTGCAAAAACCCCAAAAAAAAAATTTGACTGCTGTTGACTGCTCCTTCTCTCAGTCTTCTACTGCTGCAACAAAGCCCATTTGTTTTCTTCTCTTTCTCTGTAAATTCGGACTGCTACTACCTCCGAACTTTACAGTCAGCCTCAGTTGAAAAATATCAGAGCTGATTATTGTTCAAGATAAGAAAACCACAAAAAAAAAATTGTCTGCTCCTTCTTCGTCTGCTAGACCTCCAAATTTCCACAGTAGTCCACTTGCCTTAGTACACAAAAAAAATCTCAGAGCAGATCTGAAATTTCACATTCAAATAATGAAACTTGGTGGGGTATTTATAGTAGATTTCCAAAAAAAAATTATGGAGCCGACCTTAAATTAATTTTTAAATTTTAATTTTAATTTATTCTGGAGATGACTCGTCATTTTTTTGTTTTTATTATTTTATTATTTTGTTGTACAAGTCTTCTTCAATGGTGAACCTTATGTCACCACATAATAGTCAACAAGTACAAGAGGGCTTTTCTTCAAGCCATCAAGGTCATCATATATTCAAGTTCACCACAAGTGATAAGGGCATCATCATATCATGACTTACCTTAAAAGGGGTACCATGGACCCTACTACCAATCACCAACCATTGAAGATCCCAATAGAAGGAAATAGTACCACATGATGACTAAGTGATCCCATTGGTCAACAAGGGGGCTTCTTCAACAAGGTTATCATCATCTTCAACCACACAAGAAGTCCCACAATGCCTTCACCATTCCTTCAAGGGTGCAAGGACCATCAAACCACCATTTGTAGGGGTGCTAAGTATTTCTCATGCCCTAGGATCATCTCCAAGGGTTCCAAGACCCCATAAACCCACACATGACCACATCATCTCTTTCAAGGGTTTAAGAACCATTAAGCCATCAAGTGTGGGTCCAAGGACTTCTTCATGGCTTCTTTATAAAGCAAGGGGCTTCATGATCTTCTTCAACCACCTTAGCCATGCAATGGGACCTCTATGGGTCAAGATCCATCATGACATCACCTATGGGGTTTCCAGTCCTTCTCTTAGGGTACCATGACACCATCAGAGCATGAATGAACACAAAATGGGTCATTAATGCTTCTCCAGCATCTACCAAGGCTTCAGGACCATCTCTAGGGTCTTTAGCATCATTAGCAGGGTCTTCAACATCTTTAGCAAAGTGGTGGAATCAGGATCCAAACTTGTGGGTACAAGGACCTTGTCAACTGGGTACACAGCTCTTCAAAGCACAAACCCACTCTGTTAGGGGTCTAGGAACTACAGGTGGGACTTGGTGGCATCAATGACATCCTATGGGGCCAATGCAAGTCCATGTTGGCATCAATGACAATTTCATCAACAATATCCCCCTTTGTCATTGATGACAACAACTCATGCTCCCCCTATGAGAATCCTCCCCTTTTGTTTGCATCTTTCATTTTGTCTTCATCTCTCCCCCTTTGGAATCAATGGAAAAGGGTGTCCACATACATGTGTCTGAAATATCTGATCACTACTCACTGCTCCCCCTATCAATATGCATGATCCTAGGACCTATCTATATGCCTGGAGTAACCATCCTTTTTCCTTTGAGTTAATTCTTCAGCCTCATGAACTCAAGGTGTGTTAAGGTATTTGAGAGACCTTACACTTGGCTTTCCATATGGTAGCCATCCTCCTTGCTCTGATCAACCTTTCCTATCTGCAACTACTCAGTCTTCCTCATCAATACTTGCTTCTTGGAATTTGTGCTTTGAGCATTTGATCCTTCATCTGTATTGGCTTTCCTTGATGAGTTGTCTATGTAACTTCTCAAGGATTGTTTTCATGTACTCCAACAATATTGAGCTTTGTGTCCAAGGCCACCGAAGCTATAACACCTCATCGTACGACAATGTGCAGCAATGTGACCAACATTGTTGCATGACCAACATCTGACTGAGTTATTGGAACTTCCAACACCTCTTTGATCAAATTCATTTCTCCATGCTTTAGAGTGTCCCTAACTGTAGACATTTGTCTTCTGATCTTCAAATCTTCTTGCTGATGTGTATGGAGTACTCCTTCTTGGTTGACTTCTTTGACTGGTACATTCATGGGCTTTGTGTCAAAACCCACTGCAAGTGTAGCATCTCAATGTGTGACATGTGGCAGAAACATGTCTGACTTGATTGCATGTCCAACATGTAACTGAGTCATTGGGAATTCCATCCCTTCTTCTTCCATAGAAACTACAATCCATAGCTTTATGACCAAAGTTAGAACAAAAATAACAATAACCATTGAAGCCACTTTCATACCTGGGTCTTGGAGTTGTTTCATTTATGAAGTTGCTTTGAGGAATAGACCTAACTCCTTGTTTCATATTTCAACTTCCAAAATACTTGTTGTCATGTGCAGGTGCATGGGGAGCAGTTTTGGATGTTGATGGACCTGCTTCTGGAGTCTTTAGAGACCAAGTGTCATCTTCAATTTTTTCTTTGTTCTTCTTGTAACCAAGACCAGTTTTGTCGAGTGGAGATATTTGGCAATCTAAGATCTTATCTAGGACAATTGAACTGTCCTGGAACTTGACCAAGGATTCATTCTTCTTACCTTTCTTCCTGAGAACCAACTACCTCCATTTCCAACTTCTGGACTATCTCCTCATTTTCTTCTAGCTGACTCTTCAAGATTTCTTCTGTCCTCTTGGCTTCCTCCAGTTGAGTCTTTAGATCATGATTGACCTCTCTAGTTTCTTCAAGGTCTTGAGTAGGATTTTCTGATTCTTCCTTTTGAGTGATCAATTCAGTCTTTAATTGTTCAACTCCAGCATCCTTGTCTTTCATTTGATCTCATAACTCTTTGTCCTTCTCTTTGAGCTTTACAAGAAACACTTTCATTGACATGGTATTCTGCTAATCTTCATTCAAGGAGTCCAATATTTTCTTTTTGAACTTCGTGAAATCACTCTGGTTCATATTTACTGTGCTTAGGAACCAATTGGCTCTGAGATCAATATTTAGCAACATGAGATGTATCTCATGTGCAGTATTTGATAGCCCTTCATCATCTTCTGCAAGAACCTCCCATGAATCAGTCTGCAATTCTGCTCCAACGAATTTTATAGTCAAACTACCTCAATTCACATAGTCAGCGAGCTTTTCATCAGTGCAACGTCTTTGAGCTTGTTTATCTTTTTTGGATTGACCCCAGGCAAGTACAAAAGGACTACTGTAAATTTGTGAAAGAAAGGGAAAACAAAGAACAATCCTCCACCCAATCTTACTGCTACTACTGTTGACCCCAACAACCCACAAGAAAATTCTGCTGTGGAACTTGGATAAGGCTGCTGCAAAAACCCAAAAAAAAAAATTGACTACTGTTGACTACTCCTTCTCTCAATCTTCTACTGCTGCAACAAATCCCATTTGTTTTCTTCTCTTTCTCTGTAAATTCAGACTGCTTCTACCTTCGAATGTCACAGTCAGCCTCAATTGAAAAATATCAGAGCTGATTATTGTTCAAGATAAGAAAACCACAAAAAACAAAATTTGTCTGCTCCTTCTTCGGTTTCCAAACCTCTAAATTTCCACAGTAGTCTACTTGCCTCAGTCCACACAAAAAAAATCTCAGAGCAAATCCAAAATTTCAAATTCAAATAATGAAACTTGGTGGGGTATTTATAGTAGATTTCCCAAAAAAAATTATGGAGCCAACCTTAAAAAAAAATTAATTTTTAAATTTAAATTTAAATTTATTCTGGAGCTGACTTGTCATTTTATTGTTTTTATTATTTTATTATTTTGTTGTACAAGTCTTCTTCAATGGTCAACCTTATGTCACCACATAATAGTCAACAAGTACAAGAGGGCTTGTCTTCAATCCATCAAGGTCATCATATATTCAAGTTCGCCACTTGTGATAAGGGCATCATCATATCATGACTTACCTTAAAAGGGGTACCATGGACCCTACTACCAATCACCAACCATTGAAGATCCCAATAGAAGGAAATAGTACCACATGATGACTAAGTGATCCCATTAGTCAACAAGAGGGATTCTTCAACAAGGTTATCATCATCTTCAACCACACAAGAAGTCCCACAATTCCTTCACCATTCCTTCAAGGGTGCAAGGACCATCAAACCACCATTTGTAGGGATGCTAAGTCTTTCTCATGCCCTAGGATCATCTCCAAGGGTTCCAAGACCCCATAAACCCACACATGACCACATCATCTCTTTCAAGGGTTTAAGAACCATTAAACCATCAAGTGTGAGTCCAAGGAGTTCTTTGTTGCTTCTTTATAAAGCAAGGGGCTTCATGATCTTCTTCAACCACCTTAGCCACGTAATGGGACCTCTATGGGTCAGGATCCATCATGACATCACCTATGGGGTTTCCAATCCTTCTCTTAGGGTACCATGACACCATCAGAGCATGAATGAACATAGAATGGGTCATTAATGCTTCTCCAGCATCTACCAAGGATTCAGGACCATCTCTAGGGTCTTTAGCATCATTAGTAGGGTCTTCAACATCTTCAACAAAGTGGTGGCATCAATATCCAAACTTGTGGGTATAGGGACCTTGTCAACTGGGTACATGACCCTTCAAAGCACAAACCCACTCTGTTAGGGGTCTAGGCACTGGAGGTGGGACTTGGTGGCATCGATGACATCCTGTGGGGCCACTGCAAGTCCATGTTGGCATCAATGACAATTTCATCAACACAAAGAAGGATTTGACCAAGCAAGTACACCAGGAAAGGTTCATGATCACAGATGAGGACCTGGACACCATTGTTGGGGAATGGCCTAAAGAATGGTGTGGCTCACTGTAAGAGCTGCTTCTTGAAGGATAGAACCAAGAATATGCACCTAAAAACTAATTTGAAAACCCTGGCACTGGCGGGGATACTAGATTTGGCCAAGGAAATGGTCAAGGAAGAGATGAAGGAGGCAGTCAAGACAACCAGTCGCAAGAAGAAAAAGATGATGATAGTGGTGATAATGGATCCCATAAAAGCGATGAATAGAAAACACATATTGATGAAGAAAAGAAAATCTGACAAAATGGATAATACAAACACATTGACTGAGGACGATGTTCAAGAGCTAGCAGGCATTGTAGCTGAGGTTTCCAAGAAAATCCTGAAAGCGCTGAACACGTAGCATGTAAGCTTGGCTGGGAAAGTTGCAGGGCACATCAATAAGCTAATTGAGGCCATTGATGACATCAAAGCCACTATTGAGGCTGAAACATATGCCATTGATCCTAGTGTTCCACTGGCAACACCAAAACAAGTGTTGTCGATTTGGAAAGAGGAACAACAACAGGTGCATTTGATGATGTGGTCAAGGAATTTTCCACACTGCATATAGAATTTTCCAAGATTTAATTGGGAGAAGTCTATGAGATACAACAAGCAGCCACGATGTAAATATGGTTGAGGGATAATTTCATTTCCTATTAGGGAACAAAATATCAAATAAAGGCCAAGCAGCATAAGGCCCTCTTGAAGGAGGAAGAGCAATACATTGTGGTGCACGAGAAAAGTCTCATCACACTGGCTGAAGTAATTAAAAGTGTGATCATAGACTCCCCCCCAGGAAGAGGGCGAGGAAGATGAAGACTCAGCAGCTAAGGTTTCCTGGCTAGCACGGATTGTAGTAGAAATCAAGAAACTGGTTGAGGAGCTACAAGCAAGGTAGGTACCAAGCACACCTCTTGAAGTGCTTCAGAAATGCAACAGACCAGCATATGAGGCTACTGGTAAAATAAGTGAAGGGGAGACAGTGTGTGAAAAGGAATTTGAAGCCATTTCCATGATATGCAAAGAACTTCTGGAAGATGCGAGTGCAGAAAAGATAAGTGAAAATATGTGTGAAGTTGAGGAGAAAATCGCTGCGGAGAAGGTAGAGATGAGGAAGCTGTCGTTTCAAGAGAAGATTACAAAATGGCTGAGATCAAACAACTGCAGAAGGAATTACAAGATCTCTGTGATCAAGAGCATACTAGGGAGGCAGGTGTGGAAGCACACCAACTGGAAGCATCACAGCTCATAGGTATGATTCAGTCAACTACGCAATCAATAGAGGCAGGACCGTTAGAACATATCAGTTCTTAACAATTGGAGTAGTTGGCCGTACAAGCAAAAGAGGTGACAGTAGAATTTGCTAGAGTGCAATAAAAGGTGAAAGAATTTCAGGACAATGTTAGTCCTCCCACGCAACCTGAGCCTGTGCTAGAAACATAACTGATTGGGAGAGACTACAGTTTTACGATGGGAAATTTTATGAAAATTTCTGTTTTTTCATAGTGGCTCAGGATGAGCCACATGTGAGTGTTGGGTGCTTGTTGGGGTAAGAAAAATGCGTAAGGAAGGAAAGCTGCACATGTGAAATAAGGGAAAATAATGAAGTAGAGGAAATGACACAAAAAGATAGAACATGTGTGCGATAAAGGAAAAGTGAGATTGCAAAAGTGCAAACGAGTAACGCTTAGAAAGCGACAGGTCAGGGAGATCGTGGCTACTAAAGTTGGCATATTACAGTGGATGATCCACGTATGAATGAATATATGTAAGTCATGCTGATAGAACCTTGTGTCAGTATATGATAGCTTGTAGTTGTTTTGTATGGCTTATTAC
This sequence comes from Pseudotsuga menziesii, assembly GCA_001517045.1. Lineage (NCBI taxonomy): Eukaryota > Viridiplantae > Streptophyta > Pinopsida > Pinales > Pinaceae > Pseudotsuga > Pseudotsuga menziesii. The sequence goes on along the minus strand of LPNX010308193.1, from coordinate 641,940 downwards.
GATCTGTAACAGATGAGCAGTATGTAGTCGAACCTGTGTGGTCTTGTAGAAGTTATAGATAGGAAGAACCCACTATGTACAAGGGTTGATAAGGGTTGGTAATGGTCGGTCATAGTTTGTGGTTGTTTGGTTGTTTGTTCATTCACCAACTCACTTAATTTTTCTAAGGAAGTTAGGGTTAGTGGGAAAGAAGACTCAGAGGAGAGTCTGGTAGCAGTAGGGGCTATTGAGCCACAGATATTGCAACTGTGTGCATAGACCGCTAGTTGTAGAAGTAATATGCAACTGAGTGCGCAGATAGTAGAGGTAAGAGAGTCAATCGAGGCTGTGTGTGGATTAGTAGGAGTAGATAGAAGAATAAAGCAAAGAACATGAGAGCAATAATATTGAGTCATAAAGACATATCTTAAGAACAATCTGCATATACTGCAAGGTGCTTTACACAATTTCTCATGCCAGATGAAGAGCACCTTGGTGGTTTTTCCAAAATGGGTTACCATGTTATTTCCTATGTTGAATGATTGATTGATGTGGAATGTTTGTGTGAATGTCAAGTAGCTTCTTATTATGTATTGATGAGTTACTATTGAATTTATGACCACATATTACTAATTAGTGGATGAATGAATGTTTAAAGCATTAGTGGAATGTATGTATGAGTTCTTGGTTAAACTGTTAAGATAAAATATACGTTGTGCCCTATCTCACAAAGTGTGAGGAATCAGCTGTGTCACACAAGTTGCATCAGTTGTTGAGGTTAAGGTTACGGTTGTGTCATTCGTGCGCTAACATACAGTTGTTCCCCAGTATTATAGTGAAAAACACCATCGTCCTATCACCCTTGTTGAGCTCCTTAGATGTGTGGCAAGGGAATATAATCCGTGCCAACTCCGAAAACATGGTTCTAGAAGTTACCCATTAAGATATCTGAAGTGAGACTGCACCTACCTTACGGGCATTGCTGACGGAGCTTGCTCTGTCGGGCCAATGTCTTTTGGGGTCTTATTGGTGTTCTATTGTTGTTGAACCGTGGGTCAAGACAAGAAGTAGATTGAGGCCAAAAATATTCCATCGATATGGATCTACTCATGTGATGGGGAATACATAATCCATGCACCCGAGGCAAGATTAGGAGACCATCTACTTGCTCCGTCAGTGAATCCAATGTAGTGATGCAAGGCAGGATCCATCTGAGCATCCAAGGTAACAAACTGTAAGAATCGTGTCAAGAACGGTGTAAAAAAAAAACTATAACACAAGGGACTCATGGTGGTGACATAGGCATAGAACCTCTTGAGGTAGATACCTCTATGGGGATTCTTCAAGAGCCATCCGTCGCAGTCAGCAAGAATATATGCCCCCTTTCCAAGGCAGTGGTGGATGACATATGGCCCATACCACATGGATTCAAACTTCCCTTTTCCCAACTTATCATTCATTGGATCATAAACGAGGACCATATCTCCTTCGCTAGAGGTGCGAGGGTGGACATGGGGGTCAAAATGTGGCTTCGAATGAGTTTTAGCTGCTTCAATCACTTGGAGGGCAGCACGACGATCCTCATTGGTCTGTTCAAGCAGAATAAGGAGTTCTTCTAATTGAGAGGTATTAGGGAGGAGCTCTATGGGAAGGAGGAGTGATGGAATATGGCACTCAATGGGAAGTACCGAATCGACACCCTAAACTAAGTGGAATGGGGTAAATATGGTGGTGGTTTTTGTTGATGTCCGATAGGCGGAGAGGGTGGAGAAGAGAATATGGTGCTAGTTGGATTTATGGCTTCCCACCGTCCACTGGAGCATGGTTTTGATGATCTTGTTGACAGCCTCAACTTTTCCATTTCGCTGAGGGTGGTATGCAGAGGAGTACTTGTGTTCAAACTTCAACATGGTCGAAATCTTGGTCCAAACTGCGTCTTCAAATTGATGACCATGGTCTAAGACTATTTGGTGGGGGACACCGAAACATGTGATAACGTAATTGAAAAAAAATGCACCACTGTTTCATCTTTACAATTGAATTTAGGCATGGATTCGACCCATTTAGTGAAAGAGTTGATGACCATGATGATGTAGCTATGGCTGCCGACCGAGGTAGGATTACATGTCATGAATTCAATCACCCACATTAGAGGAAATTTGGGGTCTAAAATGGGCCTTATAGGAAAACACGCCAAGAATAAATTTTGTGAGTTGGAATTCAAGAACCAATAGAATTTCAGTAAAATGAGTCAACCATAATGGTTGAATTGACATATTTGTCATAAAAGAAAACTACTTTTTCTGTTCATATTTTCGACATATATCCCTATTTTTTTACTCAAATTTCAAGCGGGAGATCTCGTTGGATGCGGAATTAAATTCCGCATCCAACGAGCTCTGCCAATTTGAATTGGAGTAAAAACACAGGGAGATATGTCGAAAATACGAACACAAAAATTAGTTTTCTTCATTTTTCCTCCAAAATTAATAAATATTATTTTATTATTTTCCTTAGGAGGCCCATTTTAGACCTCCAATTTCCTCAAATGCTTAAAGAAGGGACCGAATGTGACCACAGTATTTAATGGCATGGGAGGAGGCCTTTATTTTGGAGAAAAGAGTTGAAAACTGTGGTAGTGTTTAATTGCATGGATGCAATTGGTGAAAATGGTACGCCAAAAATAACTAGCACAGAGAATATTTTGGGAGGTAGCCAAACCATAGAGTTGGCCACCGCAGGATCCACTATGACAGTCATTAATGATTTTTTTATCCCCATCATAGGTGAGGCAATGACACAATATGGTATCAATGCCCCGACGATACCAGACATCCCCAATGAAGAAATAGAGAGAAACTTGGTTTTGGATGCACCGTCAATCTTCGTGGCTTAAACGGGTCCCGAATTTCTGAGTGCATAGATATAGGAGGATGCACCCATACCATGTGTATTCTATAGAAATGAAAAATAGGAATTCCTCTGGAAGGTTGATCATGATTGGTGGTGATGCAAATGACAGAGGAAGGTTTGTCATTAGGGAAGATAATGCTAAAGCTTTGGTTCTCTTCGGGGCAACAAATTCCAAGTAAAATTCTTGTAGAAGAACAATCCACTTGGCAGCATGACCTTGTATAAGGTAGCAGCTCAAGAGGTACCTCATGGGGTTGGAATTGGCCATGACTCTAGCGTGGCTCAAGAGGATGTAATAGCACAGCTTTTGAATAGAAAAGAAGACAATGAGAGCCATATTCTCTTCCTATAGATAGCATAGGGGGGGTCCTGAAAGTTTATGACTTACATAATAGATCACATGCTCTTGAGGAGCATCATCCTCTTCGACCAAAACTCTAGCAATGGCATCTGTAGATGCCGAGACATAGAGAATAAAATACATAGTGAATTCAAGTGAAGACAAAAATGGGGTAAAACCCAGAGCTTGTTTTAATGCATCAAAAGCATCATGTGCATGCTTATCTCAAACAAACATAATGTTAGTATAGAACAGTCGTAAGAAAATATGAAATTTTGTTGCATAATTGGGAACAGAATAGTGAAGAACATTGGCCTTGCCTTGGAGACTTTGTAGTTGGTGCAAAGTATGTGGTGAGGGAATATTCATAATGGATTCAACCTTTAGAAGGTCAACCCCAATCCCTTTGTGAGAGACGATAAACCAAAGTATATTCCTAGATGGGACTAAAAACACACAATTGAGAGGGTTCAGGCCAACATTGTATTTGCAACATTGTAAGAATACTTGTCGTAAGTCGTCTAGATGTTGTGAATTTTTTTGAGAGCAAGCCATTATCCAAGTAGACCAATATGATATGGATAAGGTCATGGAAGCAAAAATTCATGGACCACTGAAAATTGGCTCCATCATTTTTAAGGCCAAATGGCATCACTTGATACTCAAACATGCCCTAGGGGGTTGTGAAAGTATTCTTGTATTAGTATTCCTTCGAGATCTGAATTTGGTTATAACTAGAGAAACCATCCATGAAAGAAAAGATTTGGTCAATGAACAGAGTAGGGAAATTGTCCTTGGGGCATGCCATGTTCAAATCATGAAAGTCAGGACAGACGCGAATGGTACCTTATTTTTTATTAATGGGAAGGTGATTAGAAACCCAAGTGGTATATGCGATGGGGTATATGAAATATTCTTTAAGCAGTTTCTCAATCTCAGCTTTGACCACAGGATCCTTTGATGGGTGAATGGGTCTTTGTTTTTGGAGAATAGGTTCCACATCAGGCCATGTGTCGATATGATGTTTGATGATAGATGGATTTATCCTAGGCATATCGGTATAGGATCAAGTAAAAATATCACAAAACTTCTTAAAAAGTGCTTTCTAAGAAGAAACTTCTTCAAGGGAGCAAGATGCTCTGATTGTAATGTATTCAACTACCTCAGGGTTGGTCGATATGTTAACCTCAATGGTGGGAGAAATGTTAGCCATGTTTTCCTCTTCAAAGGAATCAGGTGTTGGAATGGGGTTCTTGAACCAGATGACTTTTCCATGGATGAAGTATTTGGATTCGACCAAGTACTGATCCAATGATGAAAGAGGTTCCTTGGGAATAAAGAATGAGTGATGGTGCATAAAATCCTAAGGGTATTTAGGAGTCAAAGGAGCTTCAATAAAATCCTCATTGTTGCTAAAACAACGCATGGATATATCAGAGGGATCATTAAGTTCTGAGGAGATGGAAGGGATAGGAAAACTAGAGATCATGTATATGCTAGTGGTTGTGTTCAAGGATGAAACTAAAGGGTGGATTTGTTTGATCATGGTTATACCAGAATCACGAGAGTGTTTCCAAAGGTTGATAAGGACGGACTGATACTCGGATAAGTCTCGAAAATTTTGAGATTAATTTCCATACAAGACACAAACTACGCCAGGATGCTTGGTCCTCAATGACTTTTTCTTGATTGTTGGTGGATATGGGATGATGACCACTGGAGTACCATCGAATGTATCCATAGAATCAATGTGTGTGCAAAGGATAGGTAAATATTGACAATTTTTTGTTTCATGACCTTGAATATCGCACAAAGCGCAAGGTGGAGGCAGACGAGGCTCGCTTGTTACTTTGGTGGCCTTTCCCCTAGCCTTCTTTAGAGGAGTAGGGGTAGGTTTGAGAACGAAAGACATTTTAGATGGTCCAAGAGGAGGGCATGGCTCCATATTAATAGGTTGAATGAAATTCAACACAAACTGGGGTATCGGAGGTGGGGTGGGTGGATCGAGGTACCACACGGGTATTCCAAATGTGAAATTTGGTAAATTGAGGGTAGCCATGATAGGCTTGATCACGATGCCAGATGGTGGAAATGGAAAGGGAATTGTGTGGATTGAGAACATACCCCAATAAATCCTAGGTGACTATGGTTGTGTTTGCGACTGTTGTTCAGATGTGGTTGGGATGGTACCGGGTGTGATAGCACAAAAATATGCTATGTTAGTCGGCGTAGGTGGAGGTGGTAAGGAAGGGAAGGTGTCCATCATAGTGGTGCTAGAAAATAATCTTGGGATGATGATATATAAGGAAGGAATGGACACACTGTCAATGGCAGCATTAATGGTAGGAATGACGCATTCTAGTATGGCCAGACCCTTCGTACAATAGTAAGTAAATTGCTCGATAGTCATGATATTTCCATCATGAGGGAACATCAAGAGTCAAAATACATTGGAGGTCATGGCTCGCATGGCATAAATGTAGCCACATCATAGGAGGAGTTTGTAATCAAGTTGGGAATTAATAACTTCAATGTCAATAAAAAAATATTATATCTGCTAACTCAACAGGGAAATTCGTAAGAATTCCCTAGGCTTTCATAGAGAGGCCATCATAGGCATGGAGGGTGGTAGAGGAAGGTTGAAGGGTAGGGGACCATATTTTTTGCCAAGCAAATGTCAACATAACACAAGTGGATTCCCCTTCATTGATAATGCATCAATGTATGACCAAATTCTGAATTGAGACTGGGATTTGGAAGGTGACGGTGGGCAACGTCCTCTGTTGTCCTTGATCTAGATCAAAGGAAATAAATCTGGAATTAGAGGGATCAATGGCATCTATTGTAGACAACAATGGTTTATGCTATGATGGGAAAGTTTTAAACACTTTTGGAGAGGACATGGTTGTAGGTGATTGGGACAAGTCATCAACTATGCTATAGTTGAGGGCATCTCGGGTAGTAGCATTGTATGCGATACTACATATAGGAAACCATGGGACTCTGGCTACCCCATTTGTGGGGGGTCATGGTAAGTGCAGGGACATATCGAAAGTGTTATTAGTAGATGTTGCTAATGGGAGATCAGTTTCTGTGGTGGAGCCATACTAGTTGCGTCGAGTTTTGAGTTTGACTTCGGATGACACCGTGATGAGGTGGTGGACTCCAGCCTCAGTAGTTGGGGCCACATCGGGAGCTATGGGAGAAGGTGGGACCAAGGGTTGGGTTTCAACTAGTCCTTGGTGTGGTGGGGATTTTTGGAGCACCATAGGCGGAGGACCTGGTGGCACTAGGTTTGGCTGAGTCTGGGCCGCTGCATTGGTATCATGTTGAGCACATTCTAGAGAAGTTGTTGGATGTGAGCCATGTGAGGGAAGAAATGAGTGTAATGCCTATAGGTGTTGCATATAAAACACCGATGATTGGTACATAACTCTAGTTTCTTTCTTGGTTGATTAGAATTCTTGGGGTTTTGTGGCCATGGGTTGGCACAATTTTTGGTAGGAAGGTTAGTCTGTTGGTCACCTCCTAGGGGATGATTATTGCCTCAGTTTCTTCCTTTATTTTTCTTTCCCTGCCCTTGTTGGTTTTTTGGGTGGGGCTAGTTAGGAAGGTTTTGCTGAGCATAAACCTGTCTCATGGAAACCAAAGGGGACAGGGCTGGAGCCATAATGGGTTCTGCAGGTGGTACATAATAGACCAAAGGATTTGGAGGGTTCCCTAAATACAACTATACTGAACAAGTCAGTCCATAGATGTGATGAGTTGGCGAGGGAGGTGGATAGGAGAGGGTGGATCTTGATTGAGCCATCATACGTGAGTACTTAGGGGTATAATTGGGTTGGTAAACACTATGGGTGTTCCCTGGGTGTGGTGGCATTATGAGATGTTCCACATAGAACTGAGGGTGCTATGTTACAGAGCCAATAACTCCATCCATATTTTGGGATGCCCCTGACCTATCATGCTGGGAGGTGTCGACATGGGGAGCGTCAGGTATGATGGTGTACAAGTAACTAGACTGGGAGTAGATCAAGTCGAATTGCTCAACCTTTAGGAGGACGTATTCCTTATTTTGGGGGTGTAACATCCCCGAACCTCTGACCGGTGAAGAGGACGCTACTAACACCAAACATACGGGAAAACAACCCCATAAAAATGAACAGGCATATAATGCTGAAATAAAAATATTAAACATAATACATACTAAGATGCATAACCCTTCATATACATAGCAGAAGTAAACAAACATCCATTCAAGCATGCCACATGTTCATCATATTCATTAATCAGTAAATATAATTGCAGAGGTAAAATGGACATGAATACTCATCTGATAAGAGCTTGTCCCGTAACTATCTACGTTGCTGCAACATTCAACCCAACCATAGGGCAACGTGCTCATCAATATCTCAACAACACTACCACCCTCGAGCTGCACATGTTTCCTCAAGGAATAAGGGTCAAGCATGCTTACACATAACCAAGGTACACCAATCAGCCATGCCCACACAATAGGGTTTATCAGGTCGTCATGGAGCTAGGAAAGGATAAATGCTAAGCTGGTGGACTCAAACACCAGTTTTCTCAAGCATACCTAGCCTCTAATCCTACTCTCAACAATACAAATACTAGCCACTACATACCGCAACAAAACAAACACTTCACAGCTCTATGAAGAATATGAAGACAACAGTGTGACAACCCCAAACAAAAAGGTGAACACGGATCAAGTCCATAAGATAACTCAGAGTTGTTCTTGGCCCTAGCGTGGCCAAAACAACTTAGCAGCAACCCAAAAAGGGTTCTTGTATACACAGCAACCCAACCAAGAGTAAGTCAATAGTCCCAACTTCACAATGAAACAATGGCGGCAATATATAGTCTGCAATGGACAAGAAACCAAACTCCTAGCATGGACAGGGGAAACATAGACACACAACAAAACCTCAAAAGGATGTTTGCACATGTAGAAACCCAACTAGGGATAGATCAATAGCTCAATCCATAAAGAAACAACGGGAAAAACACGCAGTCTGCAGAGGGGGAAGGAACCGATTCTGTATATAGACCGGTAATGGAAAATACCATACTTCCAAACTCTGCGTGAGAGACAAAACGCAAACCACAGAACTATGGATGCAATTACAGACACAATTTCAACGATGGGAAGAACAAAACATTAAGAAATCTGCCAATGGTGGAAAAATACACTCTCTCTACGTGATCAAAGGAGAGAAAATAATCCACCAGCCCTCGAATTTGTGAGGCAGAGGAGAACCAACATCCCCGCATGCCAACAATATGTGCAGAAAAAGGGAAGGCGAACCCAAACAAAGGGACCTCGAACCTTTTATCTCAGCCTGCATCAGAGGAGATGAACAGACTCATGATCAACCTAGTGGGCAGACCATCCACTACTCAGAAGGCACTTTGTGGAGAGTGGGTGTAGGCATGAGCATGGTGGTGGTTTTCCTGCCATCCAATCGTTGTCCCTCCTAGCAACAGAAAACTAAGGTGGTGGTTTAAGGAGACAAAAAGAGAGAGGTGACATGTGGCTTTTCCCCATGGGTCCAAGTTTAGAAATCCCCCCTTTTACCCTTGGGAATCATGCCCTTTTCATTTAACGTTGCACCATCGTAGCTGGCTATACATTTAATTAAATTGATGTGCATATTTACATGATGCCAAAGCTATAATGTGCCGGATAACATGATATACCATCGGTAATGATCCCTATTGCCGAAACATAACACAACCAAATCGATGGTGGGGCTTTTGCCTTTAGATCCTCACCATGATTAATTACAAAATATACATCATGTACCCTTTAATGTAAACGGGGTCAAATATGGGGTATTACAATCCCCTCCCCCTTGGAATAACACCATCCTTAATGTTCCAATACATATACAATTTGCAAATCAAAATTTTAAAATTTTACAGACCTGTCCCATGTTCAATAATTTACTCTGAATGTTTAGGAATAAGCCCCATGGCTTCCATGAGTTTCTCCTACTGGTTCTCAGCTCTTGGCTTATCCCAAATCCTAGGAACTTTGTGGCTGTTTCCCTCTTTATGTTCCCTCGTTGGATAGTACCAACACCGCCACTGTGGCTTTTCATGATATTAGCCTCTTTCACTTCACCATGAATGCTGGACCAATCCCTCTTGGTCATGACACTTAGTGTCTCCGGTCTATTTCTTACCTCTCAACCATGGAGCATCCCCACATGGTTTGTCTCGACTGCTAGGACCTTCACAGTATTACTAGCACCTTTTTCATTACTACTCATTCTGAGCTCTTCAAGAGAGTCACATGTCCACATGCACCCCTAGGATGCTCTCATAGTCCTCGCTCCCATCGATACCTATATTCAAATATTGAATAGATTCACATGTTTAGTTTATTCTCATCGGTTTTATCTCTAGAACAAGAGATTAAAACATCATAACCAAATCATATACACATGTATATTCATAAGCAAAATATTGCAAAATAATCCAATACTTATCTATATTGTGTGTTTCCTCGTTGGTCCATAGGATCCTGCTTTGCTTTGCTAGCCTTGGGATCACCTATGGACTTGGATGTTAGGTCAACATGCAGGCTACTTCACAACATCCTTTTATATATATATCAGGCACAGTCAAGCCAACCCTTGTTGGGTTTATCAGACCGTCAACAAATCTCCTATACTTATATTAGCAATAAATATATATATATATCAGGAAGAGTCAAGCCAACCCTCGTTGGGTTTAACAGACCGTCAACAAATCACCTGTACTTATATCAGCAATAAATATATATATATCAGGCATAGTCAAGACAACCCTCATTGGGTTTATCAAACCATCATATACAACGCATGCCCTTATATCAACAATAAACGACCATTTTCCATATCACCCAAGAGACCACACTGTAAACTACATTTGCTTATCCTGACAACACACACAATATAAGCATATTCATTAGCGTTATTGCTCTAAAATTGTAACCATATTTCACACCATTCACTATTAAGTATTGAGACACCAGGAGTGCGTCCACTCCCTAGGGTGTAATCAATATTGAAAAATCCCTTCATGATCTGACATCGGAAAAGTGTGCACCCTTGTCCGGTGTGTATCATGTAGGCCCTATTCATACTTAAGCAATCGGTCCTAATGGAAATAAAATCAGAACATGTTCTGCATAAGGAATTTTAAAAATCTAATATGCATATTCTTAGCTAGGGTCACAGAAGACTTATCCATTTGTCGAGGCAGTATTCCTTCATTAAGGAGGAATGGGGGCTCCCTTCTCTGAGTTGACAGTCCCTCGGTTTATCCTTTTCAATTACTTCTTACATTTCATATCCACACATGTCTTACCCACATAATATATACCATCTCACTCATGTTGCTTACCAAACATATAGTGCAGATGAGACATTTCCAAAATGTCCAATGGAGTTTCCCTCGAAACCCATATCAAGATAAGGGAAAACCTTCCCATGAAGTTTGGATCCTATAGGCCATTACACATGATCTTCCTGTAGTGTGTACCCCTGGCACATTCATCAAATAGCCAAATAGTCAATCATTATCTGATAATACAATCCAAATTGATTGTCCATAACCAAGCAAATGACATTAGTAATTAAATTCAATAGGAATTGCAACTCTGTTTACTACAGAAATTGATTTGCTTGGCAATGAGGTGATCCTCAATTGTGGCTCTCTTATGAGCAGCACCATCATATCCATTATGATTTTATGCTTACTAGCATAACATGGACACCCACTTACAATGCATCCTCTTGAAACAATGATATGCAAGCCAATAGTGATTAGTAGTTGTCAGCAATTTCTCAAATATGAAATTTACAAATTCAAATTTACAACTTATTATGCATACAAACTATTATCACAGCCATGAGACTCTTCTCATGAGGTTTGTCTCTTTCACATGGTATATTTCGGCCTTTGTCATGGTCTTACCCATTTTTCCATATCCCAAATAATCTACCTGAAACCTGAACTTCAATCAGCCAAACATTTGGTAAGTCTTGATGCCTATAATGTTTTCCATTGCTACAACAATCACTAAAGCATTTTCAAAATTTATAATACTCAAACATTTCGAGCTGTTAATCACATCAATATTACCAAAACTCATTTACTTCATGCAATCATTATCATACTTTAAATTACAGGGTATAGTCACATCATTCATGTAATTTAAATGAAATTTTTAGATAGTCCTTACTTCACAAACGTATCATTCGTACTACCTTGCTCTTTCATAAAGAGTTTCCGGCAGCCAATTGATCATTACTACCCTCTTCGTGCACTTACTATCCTGCATTCATAACAGCCTTTGAAATGGTTCCTAAATTATCATCAATTCATCATTTCAGCCCTTAGTTATTCATAATATCACATGCACTTATCTCAATTCATTCATGCAATGCATCACAACCCTTGCACCCATACTTACGTAATCAGTCACTCACACCCTTCATATGCATTCATTCAATGCATAACTACAAGACTCATAAAATATTTTTAATGCATACCCACTCAATGTTACCTTGCATTGATTCAAGAATACTATGCATTCAACATACCATGCATGGCCTAATCACGACTACTTCATATAGGATGCATTACTATAATCAAGATCATCAGTACTTACTTTCCTTGGGCTACTAAGCTCAATCAACATATACATGCATGACACATTTCTATATGAATGTAGTATAACATTCAAGTATCCACATGGTATGAGATCTCTTACCTTTACCACTCCATAGAATTTGTCATAGTCAAACTCTTACCTTCATGGGTCCTACTTACACCCTTGTCATTACGAGTTTGGTTGGTCCTTTGCAGGAGATTGCAAAATTTTCTCACCAAATTTTGATTATCAACTTGTTTCCTTATCCCTTTCTCCAGAGGGTTGCTAGTCACATTTGTCAGCATCAGCAACATATTCAGCCAGGTCCATGTTGTCATTCGTTTTCCCACTAATGCCAACACCAATGCAATAACTATCATTAGTGGTTCATCATAAATGTATAATCCTCAATATCCTATGTACGCAAAGCATATCCTCATACATTTCATGTATAAAACTTATGAAATGTAGTTATAATCAGCAAGATAGGGTTTAAGGAAACTTCCCTTTTCAAGCCTCACATCCTTGCATGGAACTCCTCTTCCACACAACAGCTGGTTTGACTGCATGGTCTTGCTCCCTCCAAGTGTGTAATTCCCATATTTTTCCATATTGAGAGTGGCACATTGGTTTTCAAGAAATCACTAGAACTTTGATACTCCACACTCAGATTCTGATGAATCTCCCTTGTTCCCTGGAATTTTCTTCCTTTCCAGCCCTGTAATCCACTGATAGTTTGCTGAAATCCACTAAAAAACAGTTGGAATTTGCTCGAAAATCCCATTGGAAAGAGTTGAAAACTACTCGAAAAATCCACTTGAAACCCCACTTTTTCTTTCTGCCCATCGAGTCTCTTTCCAACTAAGTTTCTGATGTTACGACGACCAAAACTCTAATTTTCCCCGGGCTCATCGGAGATGCCAAGGACTGTGCATCAGCGGTCGGAAACTTTGAGCATCGATTGGCTAGCTATTTATACTTCCACAATGGCAGGCGGTAAACTGTCTATGGATTCCACGGCTAAACAACTCATTGGGGGTTGGAACCTGATACCACTAAGCATCGGCGACCAAAACACTAATCATTAGAATGATAGTCCGACTCACAGCCACAATGGCGGACTCATAAACGCTTAAATCTTTCTGTTGTTTTGGCGATCAAATCACCTAATTCCCTCGCCACTCATCGGTTGTTAGAATCACTATAATTTTTTGATGGATTTACACTCTTCAAAGTCAGGTCTCTTCCCTGCTAACTCCCTGGTGTTTCAACGGCTGAAACCTATTACCACCTGAGTTGTACTTAGTGGTTTTTTATCAAGTGAGCCTAGTGAATCAGACAAGGATAACTTGTACGGACTTCAAAAGACCTTTGGAGGTACTCATGGGAAGTGCTTGTTGTACTATATCACATGTTCATAGCCCATGGGGGAATTGTAATAAATGTTCTAGCATGATAGTGTCTATAAAAGACTCAGTATCTTAGACTTTATTTATCAATCTGATCAGCCCAGGGTGTTTTTTCCCTTGGTTATTATTGGTTGTTGAATAAACGACTGATAATTTCTGAGTTTTTCACTCCATACCTCCAAAGTTGGGGTGGTCAGCTTGGCATTTAGGCATATTGAGGTTGTTACAGTCTATGTGTCAATGTATAAACATGCTAGACATCATGGTTGAGTCATATGAACATGTCTAAGTCCCCCTAGGTTTTTTCAATTTTTCAATTTTTTAGTTTTTTAGTGTTTTTTATTAAAAATTTAATTTTTCCAAAACTTAGGCTATTTTTTAATAGTTTAATTGGAAAATTTGATTTTGTAATAAAAGTGGGCCAAATAATCAGTTTCAGTCATGTAGGTGCTCATTTTCAAGCTAAGAGCACCATGTAAACCCATGGACCCACTATTTCCTAGTTTGGAGTGATTTTCCATCACTCAGGTCAGAAAGCCCCAAAAATAAATTATTGAATATTTTAATTAATAAATTGATGAATAATGGAGCAAATCCAAAATCATAGATCAGTGGATTCTGAGCCGATTTAATTGAAATCAGTCAGATCTGAACCAAATTGACTCGATCTGACAAATCCTTGACTGAAGGAGGTGATCAAATCAGATCCAGAGTTGATCTCCAACAATATTTATGGGGAATTGCACCCTCTCTCTCTCCTCCACACGTGTGGACTCTTCTGGATTCTTTGTGGACTGATGTGTCAGTTTATGGGTTGATGTGTCAGCTCAATTAGCCCCCCAGTTGACAAGTAGGCTCTTTTCAGCTTCAAATCTGCATTGATTGACTCTCCATCAGCTGATTTGATCTGTCTCCTTGGGTTTTGCACCCCCCTTGGGCTGGATCTCCTATTTTTTGTATAAATCCAAGAATAAGCCTCCTCTTCCAAGCTAGTTAGAGTTGGATTGAAGGGCTTGCTATTGTAATACTATTGTAATCTTTTGATTGTTTGAATAAAGAAGCTTTGGAGGCCAAATGGTGTAATGCTCTCATATGTGTGGATTAAGCATTGTCTTACGGCTATTGATGTTGCTGGCTTTTCTCTCAATTTCTACATCTGAACCTTGTCTGGCTTGAACGATTCAGCTAAATCAATAGGAGTATAGTTGGGCAAGTAAGGTTACTTGTTTTTCTTATATCTCATAGCATATATGTTAGAATATCTAGATTATACATGTTTAATAAGTTTATTTGCATGTAATTCTTGTCTCTTTTTCATATATATATCCAAATATCATAAGTTTTTGTGCAGGATTGTGTGTTTAGCTTTCTGGTAGCAAGGATTGGACGAGCTGCGGATCTATTTTGACTCCACTGTACATCCGAAATATTTGTGAAGACATTGCCCCTCTATATTCGACTAACAAGTTTCCATTACATATCTGCTTCAACAACAAGCACTTCTCTTCTCCTTTTCCTTCTTCAAAATCAATTTTCTTGCCTGGTTACTATGTTCGAAAGCTTTGTTATCATTTGGATCTGTCATATAAAAGTAAAATTTACATATATCTGCTATTTCAAAGTTCATAGTCTAGATCTTAAATCTGAAAAGTATCATTAGGCCTTCTAGATCTAGCATAAGGAAATCGTCCATTTTGCATGGCAAGTTAAAGAAAATCAGTAGGTTGCATGCTCTAGATTTCCTTTCCTGTTTTAAAAATATTAAATCTAGAAATCAGTGCATATTTCATTGGCTGCACAAACAGAAATCAAAGAGCCCAAGGAATGCTTGCTTTCCTTGGTTCCTTTTTCACCTGTTTAACTAGTTTTAACTTAATCTTTTTTGAGTTAAGGTACGTTGATCCAAAGGTACTATTAAAGTGATTTTTGGCATATGTTATTTTAACATTATTTATGGTTTATATAAGGTGTAACATAAAATAAAATAAGCTTCTGTTCGAAAGAGGCCTTAGGAGCGTTCAAGTCCCCCAAGGGGTCTCCCCTTTCACTAAAATTTAAAAATTTTAAAATTTTGTAAGATCTTGGTTTCATCCCATATAAGGACCAAGATGTTTCCAATATTTTAGTTTGCTGATATTGTAACCAATAATAATAAAGAAAATCTTTTTGAGTAGGCTCTTTCGAGCCCGCTCCCCATCCCCCCTGGGGGGATTTGTGTTCGTGTTTCCTTTTTGCTTTTCTTTCCTTTTTTCTGCAAATTACCATAGTTCTAATATGCAGGGTAGTATACTTTTTTATTATTATCAATTTCATATTCTGTATTTGAGATTTCAAAGTAATATTAATACTTACCCCACGACTTCCCGATTGACCAGAAAGGAGAAAGAGATCCATGGTAGGACTAATTAGAAAACCAGAATTGTGTATCTGTTTTTTCATTTTCATCATTTGTTTCATTAGCTATTGTAAAATTAACCCCTCCTTGATTCCCCTATTGAGATCCACTTCGATCGAAAAAGGTTCCTTGAGGGTTTTCTTTTTAACAAGAACACCCATCTCAAAATTTACTAAAATTGACAAGACTCCGGTGTGTATGCTCTGCACTTGGCTGCGGTTCATCTGATCAGTCAAGATGTATCAAAAGCATTTGAGTGACTAGAATAACTAGGATTCACTCTCCCAAATTGATAGACCATCAGGTGAAAATCCAACACCTAGATCAAACCATTACGGTGGCAAAATACCCAAAGGAAGCGGGAACTCCTGAAAAGTGACCTTGAGGCACCGATCTCTGTCATACCCTAACAGGTATGTTATGAACAATATCCCCAGAGACTCCATTCAGCCCACATATTCCTTGCGGGTAGGCAT
>LPNX010308193.1:578970-614989 GCA_001517045.1 Pseudotsuga menziesii | reverse complement strand
TATATTGTGTCTCAGCATTGTGCTTTCGTGCGCTCATTTTGTATCTTGTCATCTATGGCTATTTATGGCTAAATTTCAAACTCCTAAGCAAATTCATTCAGTTTCACATCACCATACTAAGTAATTAGCCTTAGTAACTTAATAGGGTCTACCCCCTTAGCTTTGTTAGGAGTTAAGCCTAAACGGAGGAGTCAAGAACAAGGTGATAGCCTTGACTTGAGACTTGCCCCCAGGGACACATCACGTGGCTTGAATATTTCTTCCATGTGACCCAGGTGTGTGAAAGGCAGCAACAAAACCTCTAATTTCTTATACTGTATCGAACTTGTAGTGGTCTAAACTTCTGAATTTCATCGACAAGCAGATCATCTGTTGATCGGGTGCACAGTCTCTTGAGCATCCACAATAGTGGAAAGTGTTCTTACTTTGGTTTCCGTAGGCAAACATCTAGACTTCCAATCGGCGATGTCCACTACTACTCATCGGGTACACAGTCCTTTGGACAGCCGCAACAGTGGGTTTGCAATCTTCCTTTTCCTTCAGATCAACGATTTGAACCTTAATACTTCTCCAATGACCTTATACAAAAATATTCAAAACTTTCCAACATTTTCTTCAGTGACCCACAATCAAACTAACTCTTTCGCAGCTCCTGACTTTGTCGACGGTCAGAGCCTCTAGAGACCGCGGCATCGGCACTCAAATGCACTCCCCGTCGGGTGGTTAGTCTTCTCGACCTTCGCAACGACGGAAGTTCAACAAAATTTGACGTAGCTCATTGGCGACTACATCCTCTGATCATCGGCGATGTGATCAACTAACCATCACCGATGGCCGATGGTTCCATGACTTATAAAAAAATTTGAATTTTTTTTTCTCTTTCGGTGCTTCATTTAATTGTCGATCGGCGGGAGCTTCCTTTATATTCCGCCGACTCTGTCAGCTCTATCTTCCCTTATACGTCACCGCATCAACTAACAACCATCCTGACATCGGTAAGTGGAATCTGTAACCGTTGGAGGGTTAGTGGACTAGGCTTCTGCAATGGCGGTGCTTTGTTCCACTAATTCCTTCCACTATAGTCATCAAATTTCACAGCATCGGCAACATGATCAGCTATGCGTTGGCGATGAGATCAACTAATCCTTGCCAATCATTGATGGTCCTGTTACTTCATCAAATTTTCCAAAAATTCCTGGCATCAGCGGTCGTAGCCTCTACATGTTGGAGGCATATTGGTCTAGCCATCCATAATGGCGGGTGCTCGATCAATTAATCTCCACCGATGATTTCAACACTTAAACAAAATTTTGAAACTTTCTTCTCTTGTCGACGGTCGAAACCACTAGCACTACTGCATCGACGTTTTAGTCCCCATGGCACCCACAATGGCGGCAATCCATTCAACTAACTCTTGTTGATGTCAATGGTAGTTTCCTCATCTCACCATCGATGATGAGAACAACTATATTCTGTTGATCGCCGATGGTCGGACTTAGAAAATATTTCAAAATTCTTCTTCTCTCTCTTCTTTTCTGAACTTCATCGGTTCAACTATCTTCTATTCGTCCACGAAATAGTTCAATCAGTAGCCGCAACAATGGCTCATCATTTTTGATATTTTTTCGATCGACAGCCCAATCCATTAATATGTTTCGATAGGCAGCTGAAGCATAACTTGATCAGCATTGGCAGTCAAAACATCTTCTCATTGGAAGGATAGTTCTCTAGGCTTCCGTAACGGCGGCGGTCAATCGGCTAAGAATCAACGATCAATCTGTCTAAGCCTTATGATGTGCCAATGGCCAAACACTTAGAAATTTTCTGAAATTTATCCTCCGCAGCCTTCCACCACATCGGCCATCGGATCAACTATCTGTCAGGTGGGCTTCACACTAAGTGTTCTGATGGGCCGATAGTTCTAGCACTTAGAAATTTTCTGAGTTTTCTTGTATTCACCCATATTTTCCTAGTTTCTTCTGGATAGTAGTTAACCTACCCCTATTATCTGATCTGTCATGGCCCATTCAAGCCCACACTGCAACCTTTGGCTTTGATACCACACTGTAACGTCCCCGACCCTCTAACCAGCAAAGAGGACGCTACTAACACCAAACATACGGAAAAACAACCCCATGAACATGAACATGCATATAATGCTGAAATAAAAAGCTTAAACATAATACATACTCAGATGCATAACCCTTCATATAAATAGCGGAAGCGAACAAACATTCCTTCAAGCATGCCACATGTTCATCATATTCATTAATCAGTAAATATAATTGTGGAGGTAAAATGGACATGAATACTCATATGATAAGAACTCATCCCACAACCAGCTACGTCGCTACAACATTCCACCCAACCATAGGCCAGCATGCTCATCAATCTCTCAGAAACACTGCCACCCCTGAGCTGGGCATGATTCCTCAAGGAATAAGCGTCAAGTAGTCTTACACATAGCCAAGGTACACCAATCAGCCAAGCCCACACAGTAGGTTTTATCAGGCCATCAAGGAGCTAGGAAAGTCTAAATGCTAAGATGGTGGCCTCAAATACCATTTTTCTCAAGCATACCCAACCTCTAATCCTACTCTCAACAGTCTGAAGACCAACCACTGCATACCACAACAAAACAAATAGTTCACAACTCAGTGAAGAAGATGAAGACAACAGTGTGACAACCCCAAACAAAAGGGTGAACACGGCTCAAGTTCACAAGATAAATCAGAGTTATTCTTGGCCCTAGCATGGCCAAAAAAACTCAACAACAATGCCGAAAATGTTCTTGTATACACAGCAACCCAACCCAGGGTAAATCAACAGTCCCAACTTCACAATGAAACGATGGCAACAATCTACAGTCCGCAATGGACAAGAAACCAAACTCCCGGCATGGATAGGGGAAACATAGACACACAGCAAAACCCCAAAAGGATGTTTGCACAGGAAGCAACCCAACCAGGGATAGATCAACAATTCAATCCATAAAGAAACAACGGGAAAAACACGCAGTCTATAGCAGAGGAAGGAACTGATTCTCTATACAGACCGGGAATGGAAAATACCAGACTTCCAAACTCTGCATGAGAGACAAAATGCAACCCACATAACTATGGATGCAATTACATACACATTTTCAATGATGGGAAGAATAGAACATTGAGAAATCTTCCAATGGTGGAAAAAGACACCCTCTCTATGTGATCAGAGGAGAGAAAACAATCCACCAACCCTCGAATTCGTGAGGCAGAGGAGAACCAACATCCTTGCAGGCCAACAATATGTGCAAAAAAAAGGAAGACAAACCCAAACAAAGGGACGTTGTTATGGAGAGAAATTCCTATGGCTTGGGGTACCACAACATACATCTTGACTCCAGAAATCAATCCTTTCCAATATGCAATAGAAATTAAATGTCTAACACTAAAGGATCAGACCTCGTACCTTATTTTGAACGGTTCAAGTAGATCCCCATTGAGATTTCCAACCTCAGCTTGAATTGATAAATTACTTCCTCAACAAGAAGTAAACAATACAAGCATACTATATATCATGGTGTTAGATCTATTCTAGCATATATAATCAACAATGTATAAGCATTTGAAATCATCCCATGGATAAAATATTCATTCAAACACACATTATTGGACAGGAAAAGATATTTCTATTAATATAAATCAGAGATTACAATAGATACAACCTCTGTCAGCATGCCTACGAATCAGAGAAACTAAATCCCCCACTTGGACCTCCACCACCTCAATCCTCCATCTCTCGATAGCAAGTTCACAAGCAAAAGGAAATCTTGGGAAGAACACAAAAGTGCTCCAAGGGACAAAGGGATGCAGACTCAAGCATAAGTTCTGGAAACAATGGACTATAGTTTCTTTGCTCTCAATTCTCTCATATGCCTTCAATGCACCATAGAGTTCCTTATATAGCTTTTCAAACGGGTAATGAAAGGTCAAATCCAAGCGATCTCAAGGCATGGGGAAGGCCAGGAGTCAAGTGAGTTGGATCCATGTCAAGGAAAACAAAAAAAGGATTTGGATTTTGTACACATCCCGATGTATGCGGTTTTAGTGGTCAAACCCACGTATATACATTATTAGAGGTTTAAAAGTCATGTGTATCATTTTTCACATGTTTTTAGGGATGGTCAAGGAAACATCAAAGGACAAAAAATGGTCCACGGGGTCTAGGGAGTCTGCAGAGGGACAGGGGAAGGCCATACAAAGTGTGATTCACCTGGAGTGGTAAAATAATCTATAACAAAGATGGAACCTTTTATCTCAGCCTGCATGAGAAGAGATGAACAAACTCGTGATCAACCTAGTGGGCAGACCATCCACTACCCAGAAGGAACGTCATGGAGAGTGGGTGCAGGCGTGAGTGTGGTGGTGGTTTTCCTGCTAGCCAATCGTTGTCCCTCCTCAAAACTGAAAAATAAGGTGGTGGTTTAAGGAGACAAAAAGAGAGAAGCGACACGTGGCTTTTCCCCATGGGTCCAGGTTTAGCAATCCCCCCCTTTACCCTTGGGAAACATGCCATTTTCATTTAACATTGCACTGTCATAGCTGGTTGTAGGTTTAATTAAATTGATGTGCGTATTTACATGATTCCAAAGCTATAATGTGTTGGATAGCATGATATACCATCGGCAATGATCCCTATTGCCGAAACATAACACAACCAAATCGATGGTGGGGCTTTTGCCTTTATCTCCTCACCATGATTAATTACAAAATATACATCATGTACCCTTTAATGTAAATGGGGTCAAAACCGGGGTATTACAGGGGGAGTTTGGATGCAACGTCCTTGGCTATGGGGGAGAGTAAGGTTTTGAGAAACCACTCAAGGAAGATCTTATCATCCAATTGGATCTTGCACAAGGTACAATGATGTCATCACTCATGGATGTGATACATGATGTGGGTAGTTTTAGTTTGATGACCAGACAAAAGGATCTCCACTCCCTCGTCATATTGGATGAGAATTTGGAAGTACTAAAGGAACATGGAGGAAAGTGAGAATAAATTGGGGTAAGAGGCATGAGGCATCTCGATGTACCATTTGGCTGCATCACCTGTAAGTGTATGTAGGAACAACCTCAATCTGACAGAGTCATCCATAATGTTGTTTGATGAACACCATAAGTGGAAAGACATGATATGGTTCTGGGGGTCCTCGGCTACCTTTCCCCCAAAATTTGGGATGTTTGGGGTACGTTTTCTAGGCATGGGAGGCCAATGTGGTTGATGACTAATGGGGCCATTTGTTAACCTTTCCAAATATGGTAGGTTTAGTCTAGCCATGAAAGGTAGGCTAGAACTGGGATTGTCTTAGTGGATACCAGTAATGGTGCCAGTGGTTAAAGGAATGTGGGTCCTAGGCATGGTTGGGGGTGGATGTAGTTGAATTCCCATTGTAGGGATAGTCAGAATGGATGTGGAAGGGCCACTGCCCCTAGGTGTAAAAAGTGGTACAATAGGAATTGTCATAGTTAGTGTGGGCCCACCACTAGTGGGTAGTGTACCTACAAAATCATGTGCAGTGGTTGTGGGAACACTAGCAGGGATACCTATGATAATGGGTGGCAAGGATGTAGTTTCACCGCCAACTATCCCTCTGTAAAAGGGACCGAGAATGTTACGGAGATAAACTTCGTATGGCTTGGGGTGTACCACAACAGACAGAGAAACCGCAAAAATCAATCTCTTCCCAATATGTAAGAGAAATAAAGCATCTAACACTAAAGGATATCTAATCATACCTTATTCCAGACGGTTGAAGTAGATCCCCATTCAGATTTTTCCAATCCCACTTGTGTTAGCAATTTGCTCTCAACAATAGCAAAGCACGCTATATAATATGGTGTTATATCTACTCTAGCATATATAATCAATAATTTATAAGCAATTAAACACATCCATGGATTCAATATTCAATTAAATGCAAATCATTGGATAGGAAAATATATTTCTATTTGTTATCTCCTAAATATATTAATTTTCAATAGGTCCACTCAGACAATTTATTTTGTGCATAGTGATGAAGATTTCAGGGCATATTATGAAAGATGTTTGGGTGCCTAACAAAGTTGGAATATCTGGTGTTCTTTTTTTCAATAAATTTGAAAGCTTTAGCTTTCAGTGGCTTAGGCAAACTTGCCAACCGTTCATTAGCCACCGAAAAGCAACCGATACCCACCAAGAAGGAAACCGATGCTATAGTCATGGATTTCTTAGAAGATAAGATTATCACAAGAATCAGTGTGCCAGCTAGAATCATCATGGATAATGGCCCATGCTTTGTTTCCTCCGAGATGTCATCTTTTTGTTTCAAGTACGACATTGTCCTATCCCACTAATCCAATTACTATCCCCAAGGAAATGGTCTAGCTGAATCAAGTAACAAAAACTTAATGAACATAATCAAAAAAATTGTTGGTGACAATAAGAAGGCTTGGGATGGCAAGATCAAATCAGCGTTATGGTCCAATTGAATCACCAAGAAAATTTTAACCAGGATGAGCCCTTTCAAACTATTCTATGGCCTAGATGTCACCTTACCAGTCCATGTAAAACTTCCAGTTTATCAGCTTCTCCAGACCTTCAGCTCAGATTAAGAGGCCATTCAGAACAGAATAAACCAGTTGATCAAGCTAGATGAGAGTAGAAGAAATTATCTTGACCAGTGTATCAGAAATTCAGACAAGGTCAAGAGAACCTTTGATAAGTCTACCCGACTAGGATCCTTCCAAGTAGGTGACACAGTTTTGCATTGGGACAAATGACGGGAGAAACCTAGGAATCATGGAAAGCTCGACAACTTATGGTTGGGACTGTACATCATCGATGAAATATGAGGAACGAACTCCTTCTATCTAAATGACCTTGAAGGAGAAAGGTTGAGCCTGCCAGTGAATGGCTTCCTCCTCAAGTTGTTTTTCTCTGAGACAATTTTATGCCTTTATTTGCATCGGTGGTTTCAGGGCCAACTTTTAAACCTTGCACTGCATGTATTTCTAAATTTTATATATCATGTTGTTTTATTATAGTTATTTTGTACCATGTTTGAAAATTTTCCTTTCTATATTAGTTTTGTAAAATATTCCTTTTTGCACATCATAGACTAATTATGTACATTAGTTTTCTTTTATAGTTAATTTTTATATATATACATGTTACTGACAAACTCTAATTGCTATGTAGGACCCAAAGATTCCAGAGTTCTCACATCCTATCCTTTGAACAGAAGATCAGTCAGAGAATGTGTCCCTAGATGGAGCCAGAATGTTACCACCTAAGTTGTACTTAGTGGTTTTTTATCAAGTGAGCCTGGTGAACCGGACAAGGATAACTTGTTCGGACTTCAGAAGACCTTTGGAAGTACTTCTGGGAAGTGCTTGTTGTACTATATCACATGTTCATACCCCATGGTGGAATCGTAATAAATGTTCTAGCATGATAGTGTCTGTAAAAGAATCGGTATCTTAGACTTTATTTTCCAATCTGATCAGCCCAGGGTGTTTTTTTCCCTTGGTTATTATTGGTTGTTGAATAAATGACTGATAATTTCTAAGTTTTTCACTCCATACCTCCGAAGTTGGGGTGGTTGGCTTGGCATTTAGGCCTATTCAGGTTATTAGAGTCTATGTGTCAATGTATAAACATGCTAGACATCATGGTCGAGTCATATGAACATGTCTAAGGCCCCCTAGGTTTTTTCAGTTTTTCAATTTTTTAGTTTTTTCAGTGTTTTTTATTAAAAATTTAATTTTTCCAAAACTTAGGCTATTTTTTAATAGTTTAATTGGAAAATTTGATTTTGTAATAAACATGGGCCAAATAATCAGTTTCAGTCATGTAGGTGCTCATTTTCAAGCTAAGAGCCCCATGTAAACCCATGGACCCATTATTTCCTAGTTTTGAGTGATTTTCCATCACTCAGGTTAGAAAGCACGAAAAATCAATTATTGATTATTTTAATTAATAAATTGATGAATAATGGAGCAAATCCAAAATCATAGATCAGTGAATTCTCAACTGATTTGATTGAAATCAGTGAGATCTGAACGAGATTGACTGAATCTGACAAATCCTTGACTGAAGGAGGTGATCAAATCAGATCCATATTTGATCTTCAACAGTCTTTATGGGGAATTGCACCCTCTCTCTCCCCTCCACATGTGTGGACTCTCCTGGATGCTCTGTGGACTGATGTGTCAGTTTATGGGTTGATGTGTCAGCTCAATCAGCCCCCCGATTGACAAGTAGGCTCAGTTCAGCTTTAGATCTGCATTGATTGACTCTCCATCAACTGATTTGATCTTTCTCCTTGGGATTTGTGCCCCCCTGGGATGGATCTCCTATTTTTTGTATAAATCCAAGCATAAGCCTCCTCTTCCAAGCTAGTTAGAGTTGGATTGAAGGGATTCCTATTGTAATACTGTTGTAATCTTTTTATTGTTTGAATAAACAAGCTTTAGAGGCCAAATGGTTTAATGCTCTCATATGTGTGGATTAACCATTGTCTTACGGCTATTGATGTTGCCATATTTTCTCTTAATTTCTGCATATGAACCCTGTCTGGCTTGAACGATTTAGATAAATCAATAGGAGTATAGTTGGGAAAGTAAGGTTACTTGTTTTTCTTATATCTCATAGCATATATGTCAGAATATCTAGATTATACATGTTTAATAAGTTTATTGGCATGTAATTCTTGTCTCTTTTTCATATATATATCTAGATCTCATAAGGTTTCGTGCAGGATTGTGTGTTTAGCTTACATGTAGCAAGGATTGGATGAGCTATGGATCTAGTTTGACTCTACTGTACATCCAAAATCTTTTTGAAAACATTGCCCCTCTGTATTCCACTAACAAGTTTCCATTGCAGATCTGCTTCAGCAACAAGCACTTCTCTTCTCCTTTTCCTCCTGCAAAATCAATTTCCCTACCTGGTTACCGTGTTCGAAAGATTTTTTATGATTTGGATATGTTATATCAAAGTAAAATTTATGTATATATACTATTTCAAATCTCATAGTCTAGATCTTAATTCTGAAAAGTATCATTAAGCCTTGTAGATCTAGCATAAGAAAATTGTCCATTTTGCATGGCAAGTTAAAGAAAATCAGTAGGTTGCATGCTCTAGATTTCCTTTTCTATTTTAAAAATATTAAATCCAGAAATCAGTGCATATTTCATTGGATGCACAAACAGCAAGCCAAGATACCAAGGAAAGCTTGCTTTCCTTGGTTCCTTTTTCACCTGTTTAGCTAGTTTTAACTTAATCTTTTTTGAGTTAAGGTAGGCTGATCCAAAGGTAATATTAAAGTAATTTTGGGAATATGTTATTATAACATGATTTCTGTAACAGAAAATAAACTAATCTGCTGTTGGAAAGTTCCCTTAGGAGCATTCAAATCCCCCCAGGGGTCTCCCCTTTCACTAAAATTTAAAAATTTTGCAAAGTTGTAAGATCTTGGTTTCATCCCGTATAGGGACCAAGAGGTTTCCAATATTTCAGTTTTCTTATATTGTAACCAATAATAATAAATAAAATATTTTTGAGTAGGCTCTTTTGATCCCTCTCCCCATCCCCCCTAGGGGGATTTGTGTCCATGTTTCCTTTTTGCTTTTCTTTCCTTTTTTTTGCAAATTAGTGTAGTTCTAATCTGCAGGGTAGTATACTTTGTTTTATTATAAATTTTATATTCCATATTTGATATTTCAAAGTAATCTTAATACTTACCCCACGACTTCCCGATTGACCAAAAAGGGGAAAGAGATGCGTGGTAGGACTAATTAGAAAACCAGAATTGTGTATATTTGTTTTCCTTTTCATCATTTGTTTCATCAGCTATTATAAAATTAACCCCTCCTTGATTCCCTGATTGAGATCCGCTTGGATCGAAAGAGGTTTCTGGAGGGTTTTCTTTTTAACAAGAACACCCATCTTAAAATTTACTAAAATTGACAAGACTCCGGTGTCTATGCTTTGCACTTGGCTATGGTTCATCCAATCAGTCAAGCTGTATGAAAAGAATTTGAGTGACTAGAATAATTAGGATTCACTCTCCCAAATTGACAAACCATCAGGTGAAAATCCAACACCTAGATCAAACCATTACGGTGGCAAAATACCCAAAGGAAGCGGGAACTCCTAAAAAATGACCTCGGGGCGCTGATCTCTGTCACACTCTAACAGGTGCGTTATGAACAATAGCCCCAGAGACTCCATTCAACCCACATATTCCTTCCAGGTAGCCGTGAAGGTTTAGTTTTGGACATAATCCAAGTACTCTCGGGTATATCTGGAGTCCACCACTTCGCCTAATTTTAATCAACTCATATTTCACATTAACTTAAAACGTACCAAGAGGCAATTGCAAAACATTCACTCCAAGCACATGCAAGTACATTGATTATATTTTGATTCCATTTTAAGGCACTGGTTATTTTCTTGCTATATATATATATATATATATATATATATTGTGTCTCAGCATTGTGCTTTCGTGCGCTCATTTTGTATCTTGTCATCTATGGTTGTTTATGGTTAAATTTCAAACTCCTAAGTAATTCATTTAGTTTAACATCACCATTCTAAGTAATTATCCTTAGTAACTTAATAAGGTCTACCCCCCTTGGCTTCATTAGGAGTTAAGCCTTAAATGGAGGAGTCAAGAACAAGGTGACAGCCTTGACTCGAGACTTTCCCCCAGGGACACATCAAGTGGCTTGAATATTTCTTCCACGTGACCCAAGTGTGTGAAAGGTGCCAACAAAACCTCTAATTTCTACTGCCATATCAAACTTGTAGTGGTCTAAACTTTTGAATTTCATCGACAAGCAGATCATCTATTGATCAGGTGCACAGTCTCTTGAGCATCCGCAATGGCAGAAAGTCTTCTTACTTTGGTTTCCATAGGCAAACATCTAGACTTCCGATTGGCGATGTCAACTACTGCTCATCGAGCGCACAGTCCTTTGGGCACACGCAATGGTGGGTTTACAATATT
Organism: Pseudotsuga menziesii; assembly: GCA_001517045.1. Classification (NCBI taxonomy): domain Eukaryota; kingdom Viridiplantae; phylum Streptophyta; class Pinopsida; order Pinales; family Pinaceae; genus Pseudotsuga; species Pseudotsuga menziesii. Next base: position 603,949 of record LPNX010308193.1, on the reverse strand, counting down.
CCTTTTCCTTCTGATCGATGATGTGAACCTTAATACTTCTCTGATGACCTTATACAATAATATTCAAAACTTTCCAACATTTTATTCAGCGGCCCACAATCAAACTAAGTCTTCTACAGCTCCTGACTTTGTCAATGGTCAGATCCTCTTGAGACTGCAGCATCGGCACTCGAATACACTCCCCTTCGGGTGGTTAGTCTTCTCGACCTCTGCAATGGTATACATTTAAAAAAATTTGACGTAGCTCATTGGTAACCGCATCCTCTGATCATCGGCGATGTGATCAACTAACCATCACCGATGGTCGATGGTTCCATGACTTAGAAAAAAATTTGAAATTTTTTTTTCTCTTTCGGTGATTCATTTAATTGTCGGTCGGTGGGAGCTTCCTTTATATTTCGTCAACTCTGTCGGCTCTATCTTCCCTTATATGTCACCGCATCAACTAACAACCACCCCGACATCAGCAAGTGAAATATGTAACTATCAGAGGGTTAGTGGACTAGGCTTCTGCAATGGCGGCACTTTGTTCCACTAATTCATTTCGCATAGTCATAAACTTTTGCCGCATCGGAAACATGATCAGTTGTGCATTGGCGATGAGATCAACTAATCGTCGCCGATCACCGACGGTCCCGTTACTTCATCAAATTTTCTAAAAGTCCTCGGCGTCGGCGGTCACAGGCTCTACGCGTCGGAAGCATAGTGGTCTAGCCATCTGCAATGGCAGGTGCTTGATCAATTAATATACACTGATGATTTCAATACTTAAACAAAATTTTGAAACTTTCTTCTTTTGTCGGAGGTCGAAACCACTAGCACTGTTGCATCAGTGTTTTAGTCAGCCACAATCAGTTCAACTATCTTCTATTCGTCGGCGAAATATTTCAATCAGTAACCGCAATAGCAGCTCATCATTTTTGATCTTTTTTCGATTGAAAACCAAATCCATTAATATGATTCGATCGATGGATAAAGCATAACTTGATCAACATCGGCAGTTAGAACGTCTTCTCGTTGGAAGGATAGTGCTCTAGGCTTCCGCAACAGCGACACTCAGTCGGCTAAGCATCGACGATCCATCTGTCTAATCCTTACGATGTGTTGATGGCCAAACACTTAGAAATTTTTTGAAATTTCTCCTCTGCATCCTTCCGCTACATCGGCCGTCGAATCAACTATCCGTCAAGTGGCCTTCCCACTAAGTGCTCCAATGGGCCGATAGTTCTGGCACTTAGAAATTTTCTGAGTTTTCTTGTCTTCAGCCATCTTTTCCTGGTTTCTTCTGGATAGTAGTTAACCTTCCCCTATTATTTGATCTATCATGGCCCATTCAGGCCCACACTAGAACCTTTAGCTCTAATACCACACTGTAACGTCCTGGACCCTTTGACCGGCGAAGAGTACACTAGTAACACCAAACATACAGGCAAACAACCCCATGAACATGAATAGGAATATAATGCTGAAATAAAAAGATTAAACATAATACATACTAAGATGCATAACCCTTCATATACATAGTGGAAGAAAACAAACATTCATTCAAGCATACCACATGTTCATCATATTCATTAATTAGTAAATATAATTGCAGAGGTAAAATGGACATGAATACTCTTCTGATAAGAACTCGTCCCATAACTAGCTACGTCACTGCAACGTTCCACCCAACCATAGGTTAGCGTGCTCATCAATCTCTCAGCAAAACTTCCACCCCTGAGCTGGGCATGATTCCTCGAGGAATAAGGGTCAAGTAGGCTTACACATAGCCAAGGTACACCAATAAGACAAGCCCACATAGTAGGGTTTATCAAGCCATCAAGGAGCTAGGAAAGGATAAATGCTAAGCTGGTGGCCTCAAACACCATTTTTCTCAAGAATACCCAGCCTCTAATCCTACTCTCAACAGTCTGAATACCAACCACTGCATACCACAACAAAACAAACAGTTCATAGCTTTGTGAAGAAGATGAAGACAACAGTGTGACAACCCCAAACAAAAGGGTGAACACGGCTCAAGTCCACAAGATAACTCAGAGTTTTTCTTGGCCCTAGCATGGCCAAAACAACTTAGCAGCAACCCCAAAAAGGTTCTTGTATACACAATAAACCAACCTAGGGCTAATCAACAGTCCCAACTTCACAATGAAACGATGGCAACAATCTACAGTCCATAATGGACAAGAAACCAAACTCCCAGCATGGACAGGGGAAACATAGACACACAGTAAAACCCCAAAAGGATGTTTGCACAGGAAGCACCCAAGCAGGGATAGATCAATAGCTCAATCCATAAAGAAACAACGAGAAAAACACGCAGTCGGCAGCGTAGGAAGGAACCGATTCTCTATACAGACTGGGAATGGAAAATACCAGACTTCCAAACTCTGCATGAGAGACAAAACGCAACCCACATAACTATGGATGAAATTACATACACATTTTCAACGATGGGAAGAACAAAACATTAAGAAATCTTCCAATGGTGGAAAAATACACCCTCTCTGCATGATCAGAGGAGAGAAAACAATCCACCAGCCCTCGAATTCGTGAGGCAGAGGAGAACCAATATCCCCGTAGGCCAAAAAATTTGTGTGGAAAAAGGGAAGGCGAACCCAAACAAAGGGACACAGAACCTTTTATCTTAGCCTGCATGAGAAGAGATAAACAAACTCGTGATCAACCTAGTGGGAAGACTATCCACTACCCAGAAGGCACGTCATGGAGAGTGGGTGCAAGCGTGAGTGTGGTGGTGGTTTTCCTACTAGCCAATTTCTGTCCCTCCTCACAACTAAAAACTAAGGTGGTGGTTTAAGGAGACAAAAAAAGAGAGGCGACATGTGGCTTTTCCCCATGGGTCCAGGTTTAGCAATGCCCCCGTTTACCCTTGAGAATCATGCCGTTTTCATTTAACGTTGCACTCTCATAGCTGGTTGTAGGTTTAATTAAATTGATGTCCGTATTTACATGATGCCAAAGCTATAATGTGCTGGATAGCACGATATACCATCGGCAATGATCCCTATTGCCGAAAGATAACACAACCAAATCAATGGTGGGACTTTTGCCTTTAGCTCCTCACCATGATTAATTACAAACTATACATCATGTACCCTTTAATGTAAACGGGGTCAAAATTGGGGTATTAAAGGGGGCATTTGGATGCAATTTCCTTGGCTATGGCAGAGAGTAAGGTTTTGAGAAACCACTCAAGGAAGATCTTATCATCCAATTGGATCTTGCACAAGGTACAATGATGTCGTCACTCATGGATGTGATCTGTGATGTGGGTAGTTGTAGTTTGATGACCAAACAAAAGGATCTCCACTCCGTCGTCATATCGGATGAGAATTTGGAAGTATTGAAGGAACATGGAGGCAAGTGAGGATAAATTGGGGTAAGAGGCATGAGGCATCTCAATGTACCATTTGGCTACATTACTTGTAAGTGTATGCGGGAACAACCTCAATTTGACAGAGTCATCCATAATGTTGTTTGATGAGCACCACAAGTGGAAAGACATGATATGGTTATGGGGGTCCTTGCCTACCTTTCCCCCAAAATTTGGGATGTCTGGGGTACATTTTGTAGGCATGGGAGGCCAATGTGGTTGATGGCTAATGGGGCCATTTATTAACCTTGCCAAATCTGGTAGGTTTAGTCTAGCCATGAAAGGTAGGATAGAACTGAGATTGGCTCAATGGATACCAGCAATGGTACTAGTGGTTAAAGGAATGTGGGTCCTAGGCATGGTTGGGGGTGGATTTAGTTGAATTCCCATTGTAGAGATAGTCAGAATGGATGTGGAAGGGCCACTGCCCCTAGATGTAAAAAGTGGTACAGTAGGAATTGTCATAGCTAGTACGGGGCCACCACCAGTGGGTAGTGTACCTACAACAACATGTGCAGTGGTTGTGGGAACACTAGCAGGGATACCTATGATGATGGGTGGCAAGGACGTAGTTTCACCGCCAACTATCCCTCCATAAAAGGGGCCGAGAATGTTACAGAGAGAAACTTACTATGGCTTGGGGTGTACCACAACAGACAATGAAACTGCAAAAATCAATCTCTTCCCAATATGTAAGAGAAATAAAGCATATAACACTAAAGGATCTCTAATCATACCTTATTCCAGACGGTTGAAGTAGATCCCCATTCATCTTTTTCCAATCCCACTTGTGTTAGCAATTTGCTCTCAACAATAGCAAAGCACGCTATATAATATGGTGTTATATCTAATCTAGCATATATAATCAATAATTTATAATAAACTAAATACATCCATGGATTCAATATTCATTTAAATGGACATCATTGGACAGGAAAATATATTTCTATTTGTTATCTCCTAAATAAATTAATTTTCAATAGGTCCACTCGGACAATTTATTTTTTGCATAGTGATGAAGATTTCCTGGCATATTATGAAAGATGTTTGGGTGACTATCAAAGTTGGAATATCTGGTGTTCTTTTTTTCAAGAAATTTGAAAGATTTAGATTTTGGTGGCTTAGGCGAACTTGCCAACCGTTCATTAGCCACCAAAAAGCCTAGCTTTCAATAGCTAACAGTTTCAACGCGGGATCACATTAACCAACGAAAGCCTATTAATCACATTTTTAATAAAATCTAGGAAAGGGGGCTTTTAGTGGCTTACGTAAACTTGGCAAAGTTCATTAGCCACCAAAAATCCCATCTTTCAGCAGCTTAGCAATGGGTCCAAGAATACATTAAACCACCGAAATCTCATCAACTACGTTTTTGGATAAATTATGAAATGGCAGCTTTCAGTGGCTTAGGAGAACACAGCAGCTGCTCATTATCCACTAAAAGCAGAGCTTTTGCCAACTAAGACCGAACTTTTAGGGCGCTCCAAGCCACCGAAATTGGCGTTTTACAGTGAAAAGGAATCATTTTAAAACTATGATTTAGAGCGATTGGAATATCATTTTGCAAAATGCTCATAGTTTTTTGTTCCTAACATGTCAAAGAACGATAACCTATATCATTTTTCCTAAAAGTGTTGCATATTGGGATAATTGAATCCATCTCTGAGCCCTAATGTTTGGATCTCAGAATTTCCCTGTTTGACACATGTTTTTGAAATACAAATCTCGGGAGAATGAAAATGATTTTAAAAAACATGAGAGAGTTTTTTTCTCAAAACAAACCAATATACAAAAACCTCTTTTGGTTTATACACAGGTGTCACATATTTGAAGTACCAAATCCATCTCTAAGCCCTAGTTTTCAGTAGTTTCAACAAATTTTAGGGCAAAAGATGACCTATCAGTCCTCCAGATGGCATTTTTGACCTCATCTATTAGTCCATGAATATTTTCTATATATGTAGAAGAATTTTCAGCACCAAACAGAAACATACTCAACCTACCTTACTTAGACTCTGAAGCTCAAGAAGAACAGGAAGCTGGAAACCCTAGCATAAGTGGCAATAAACATCTTTGGCCCAAAAGCATCCCGTGAGACTATTTCCAATCCAAACCCTAGGCAGGCTATAGAGACATCAAAGGGATAGCACCAAAACCTCTAAAACAGCAAGGTAAAGAATCCAAACCTTAAATCTTAAGCACACTTTGTGCTTGAAACCCTAGCATAGGGAGCATCAAGTTTTCAGGATCCAGAGGAAACTCATGATGTTGCTGCTCTGTCAAACCCTATGAAAATGGAAGAAATACCAGAAGGACAGAGGTAAAAGCTATAAAAGGTTGATTTCAAGGCTAATAAAAATTTTACAGAAAAGAGAGCTTTTGGTGGCTTAGGCGAATGCAGCAACTGTTCATTAGCCATCGAAAGCAGATCTTTCTACAACTAACAGACCCAGGATTCTGCTTCCTTAACCACCAAAAGCAAACAAGGGTGCAGAAAGATATTTTGACACACCGAACCCATTTTGGTGAATACAACTATCTCAGGGATGAAATGTAAATCTGAAATTGGATGAAAAGGACCATTGGAGGAGGTCTGTTCCAGTTTTGAAGGTGCAATCAAGGAGAAATGGGTCACAAACCCTACCTGCTTTTGACACACCATGACTTATCTGTCAAATAATAGGTCATAGCTATACTTAAGCGATCACTGCCATTATTTAAGAGTTCAATAAGTGAACAAGGGTTAGAATTAGATAGACTAGCACTTAAATTAGGTTTTTTGACCTAATTTTGCAAAAAACAGTTATTTTATTTATTTTTTGTAAATCAGATCCAATTTTTTAGGATCTGAAGATTTTTGTAAAGGCTATAAAGCCTAATAATTATTTTGAAGCAAGAGTTCGACTTCGGGGACTTGTAGACCATTATTATTGTAAAGCTTCTCATATTATTCATGACCTAATATAAGCTCCTTTGCTATCATATGTTCAACTTCCATATCTTTTATATTTTGTGCTTGTGCCTGAATGTCTGATTTAGTTTTATTCATGTTATTCAATGTTTGATAGCTGTCATCCTATCTATATATTGATGCGTTGAACGAAATGTAATTTTCCTTATTATGATTAGTCATTTATATGTAATTGTTTTATGTATGAATATGCCAGCATAGTAAGTTATCCATATTTTCACCCTATTATCCAACCTCTAAACAGTGGTAGTTAGAATCCTTATCTTTGATTGCGTTTTGTGCATGTCTTGATAGTGTGAGGTCTTGTGGGTCACCTGACTTTATCTAGTTAGAAAAACCATAAAAAAATTTAAGTTACTAGGCATCCTCGAGCTGCAACCTATAGGATTTTCCTGGAGTGCTAACAAACTGGCGTCGTTACCGAGGAGAGGAGATTGAAGCTCAGCTTCCCTGGGAGACGACATAGATCCTACTTTGATGATAGACAAATTTTGGACACTATTCTGATTGCAATCATCTATCTAGTGACTCCATTGGAATAAGGTGTCTTCAAGAATACCAAGTACCAAAGCAAACCATCAAGGGCCACTAGTAACACCTGTTTCAGATCCAAAAGAGATTCTAAGAAGAGCTAGGGCTTCACTCAGACAGACCTCCAGAGCTGTAAGGGAAGCCACATCAAGTATTTCCAGATGTATTTCTGTTGTTATATCAAATAGACCTCCATTTCAATCTTCTTCTACTGAAGCATCTAGTTCTCAGATGTTTATAAGTAAATCAGAAAATTTTAGGGTTGAGGAATCTTCAAGCACTGCTACTTGTGAATATCTCATCCCTGGCTACTCCATGAAGTATGAATTCAGTGGAGAATCCACAATATTAAGATCTCAAAATCATTTGCTACTCTTTTGGCTCAGAGGTTTGCACCTCTTGACTTCTCTTCAGTTCCTGGTTTCCCACATCCAATACCTAATATGTCCGAATGGTGAGATTTTCTACTTGTCTTCAAAGAGGAGAAAGAAGACAATCCTGTAGAACACCTTCTCAAGTTTCACGAATTCATGGATCTATTAGATCAACAGGATGAAGATGTTCATATGAAGATTTTCATGTATTCATTGTATGGTGATGCACGTCAGTGGTATTTTTCCATACCTCCTTCCAACATTTCATCATTGAAGGATTTTCACCGAGCATTTAATGAGCACTACAAAAGATATTTTTCAGATGAGCTTGTATGTAGTAATTGTTGTGATGAATATGAATTACATCATAAGGCTGAAGATACAAACAAAGACAGATCTCTCCCTCACAATATGCATTAGCCCTTCAAGAATATTCAAGATGATGTTCTTTTCCATCAACATTAACTAGAAATGAATTATAAAGGAGTTGAATGTTTTCCTGCCATTATTAACTCTTATTGTTGTGAATCTGAGGAATTGATTTCTTTAACTACACATGGAAATGATTAACTTTCTACTGGTCAAATGACCATTGAAATCAGTAAGCTAGCTCACAATTTCCATATTTATAGATCAAGGGAAGCTGGAATAACCATGACGAACAAGATTTTCAGGGACTGTCTAATCTCCAACTAGAACATCAGGAAGATTTTCCTTCTCCTTATGAATATGTTGCTTCAAATTATGACAAGGAACTAGATGCTTGTTACGAATCTGCTGCTCAAAAATCCAATAAAGATCTGTTTAGTTTTGATATATCCTACAAAGATATTATTGTGGAAGAGGAAATTGTTAGTTGTGATAAGCCAGCATATCATCATGATGAATTCATATTACGTGAAGGGGAGCAAAAAGATTTAGATCAGTTGTTGAGCTCGCATTTTTATCAAACAAAGGTTGAGCACTCCACATTCAACATTGACATCAGTGGACGAAAATATCAGCAGCATAAAAAGGTATTTCTTGTTGGCTTTTATGAACCTATTGCTGACTATCTGGAACTTATGAGTAGCATATATATCAAAATATTTTTGTCAGATGATAGCTGGTTCTGTCACCCTTTGAAACTACATTGCTGCATGCTAGGGTTTCATTTATTTTTCAGGTCAAGATCAAGGATAACTTCAGTAGACTAGCTTTTGACATGGCTTCATTGGAAGCATGATGTCACTTGATAAGAAGACTCTACTAATTAAAATTAGGAGTAGGAGTAGATAGGAAAATAAGCTCTTAATATGAGCAGCTAGGTCATTTTCAGTTGTTTTCGTGAATAAGCAAAGATGGCTATAGGTAGATTGTATGGTATCAGTTATAAAAGATAAATGAATCCATGACCAATGGAACACTAGAGGATAGGTTGAATGTTTGTTTTATAGGAAAGGCATTTGTTCTGGTGTTATTGGGACCTCCTAGGGAGGTTCCCATCCCCAAGTAGGAGCCAGATGTTATCTCCTAAATAAATTAATTTTCAATAGGTCCACTTATACAATTTATTTTTTGCATCGTAATAAATATTTCAGAGCATATTATGAAAGACATTTGGGTGACTAACAAAGTTGGAATATCTGGTGTTCTATTTTTCAAGAAATTTGAAATTTTCAGCTTTCGGTGGCTTAAGCGAACTTGCCAACAGCTCATTAGCCACTGAAAATCCCAGCTTTCGGCAGCTAACAGTTTCAATGCAGGGCCATGTTAACCACCAAAAGCCTATTGATCACATTTTTAATAAAATATAGGAAAGGGGGCTTTTGCTAGCTTAGGAGAACTTGCCAACAGTTCATTAGCCACCAAAAACCCCAGCTTTTGGCAGCATAGTAATGGGTCCAAGAAGACATTAAACCACCAAAAGCTCATTAACTACGTTTTTGGATGAATTATGAAAGGGAATTTTTCGGTGGCTTAGGTGAATGCAGCAGTTGTTCATTAGCCATCAAAAGGAGAGCTTTCGGTAGCTAAGACCGAAATTTTAGGGCACCCCAAGCCACTGAAATTGGCATTTTACTATGAAAAGGAATCATTTTAAAACAATGATTCTGAGCGATTGGAGAATAATTTTTGAAAACTCTCAAAAAACATTTCTCCTAACATGTTAGAGAACAATAAACTCTCTCTGTTTTCCTACAGGTGTTGCATATTGCGATAATCGAATCCATCTCTGATACCTAATTTTCGGATCTCAGAATTTCCGTGTTTGACACATGTTTTTGAAATACAGATCTAGGGAACATGAAAATGATTTTCAAAAACTTGATAGAGGTTTGTTCTCAAAACAAACCAATATACAAAAAAATATTTTGGTTTATACACATGTGTCACACATTTGAAGTACCAAATCCATCTCTGAGGCCCCGTTTTCAAAAATTTAGCCAAATTTTTAGGTCAAAAGATGACCTGTCAGTCCTCCAGGTGGCATTGTCGACCTCATCTATCAGTCCATGAATATTTTATGCAAATGTAGAATAATTTTCAGCACCATACAGAAACATACTGAACCTACCTTACTCAGTCTCTGAATATCAAGAAGAATAGGAAGCTGGAAACCCTATCATAAGTGGCAATAAGCATCTATGGACCAGAAGCATCCTGTGAGACTACTGCCAATCCAAACCCTAGGAAGGATACATATAAATCAAAGGAAAAACAACAAAACCTCTAAAACAACAAGGAAAATAATCCAAACCCTAAATATTAAGCACACATTGCGCTTGAAACCCTACTAGAGGCATCATCAAGTTTTCAGGATCGTGAGGTAGCTCATGATGTTGCTGCTCTGTTAAACCCTATGAAAATGGAAGAAATATCAAAAGGAGAGAGGAAAAAGATGTAAAATGTTGATTTCAAGGCTAACAAAATTTTTCCAGAAAACAGAGCTTTTAGTGGCTTAGGCAAACGCAGTAGTTGTTCATTAGCCACCGAAAGCAGAGCTTTCTGCAGCTAACAGACCAAGGATTCTACTACCTTAACTGCCGAAATAAAAAAAGGGTGTAGAAAGATATTTTGACACACCAAACCAATTTTGGCGAATACAACTATCTCAAGGATTAAATATAAAGCTGAAATTTGTTGAAAAGCACTATTGGAGGAGGTCTGTTCCAGTTTTGAAGGTGTAATCAAGGAGAAATTGGTCACAAATCCTACCTGCTTTTGACACACCATGAATTATCTGTCAGATAATAGGTCATAGCTATACTTTAGTGATCACTGTAGTTGTTTAATATTTCAATAAGTGAACAAGGGTTAGAATTATATAAACTAGCACTTAAATTAGGGTTTTTGACCTAATTTTGCAAAAAAACAATTATTTTATTTATTTTTAGTAAATCAGATCCAATTTTTCAGGATCTGAAGATTTTTGTAAAGGCTATAAAGCCTGAGACTTATTTTGAAGCAAGTGTTCAAATTCAGGGACCTGCAGACCATTATTATTGTCAAGCTTCTCATATTATTCATGACCTAATATAAGCTCTTTTGATATCATATGTTCAACTTCCATATCTTTTCTATTCTATGCTTGTGCCTGCATGTCTGATTCAGTTTTATTCATGTTATTCAATGTCTTATAGCTGACATCCTATCTGTATGTTGATGAGTTGAATGGCAAGTACTTTTCCTTGTTATGATTAGCCATTTATATGTAATTGTTTTATGTATAAACCTGCCAGCATAGTAAGTTCTCCATCTTTTCACCCTATTATCCAACCTCTGAATAGCGGTAGTCAGAAGCCTTATCTTTGATTGAGTTTTTTTCATGTCTTGAGAGTGTGAGGTCTTGTGGGTCACCTGAATTGATCCAATTAGAAAAACAATAAAAACATTTAAGTTATTAGGCATCCTCAAGTTGCAACCTAGAGGAGTTTCCTGGAGTACTAACACTATTGATAAAATCAGATATTACATAAGTGACAACCTCTGTCAACACGTCTGTGAACGAGAGAAACTGAGTCCTCCACCTGGGCCTCCACCACCTCAATCCTCCATCTCTCTATAACAAGCTCACAAAAAAAGGTAAGATTGTGAAGAACAAAAAGTGATCCAAGGGACAAAGGGATGTAGACTCAAGTACAAGCAAGCTACAACAACAATGGACTATAATTCTCTTTCTCTTCGATTCCTCTCCTTCAATGTATCTAAGAGGTTCCTTATACAGTACTCCAATGGGGTAATGGAGGGTCAAATACGAGCGATATCAAGGCATATGGAAGTCCAAGAGACAAGTGATTTGGATCCACATCAAGGAAAACTCGAAAAATATTTGTACCTATGCACACATCTCGATTTACGCAGGTTTAAGGGCAATATCAGCCTATATTCGGGAGAAAGGGATTAAAAATCACGTACAACAAATAATAGGTGTTTTTAGGGATGATATTGGAAACATAAAAGGTAAAATAATTGTCCATGGTGTCCAAATAGTCTGCATAGGGATAGGGAATGCCATAAATGTGTGATCAACCATTTGTGGTGAAATCCACTGTAACAGGGATGCGTTTCAGCCATGGGGCTAGAAAGTGCAGTGAACAAATTAGGTTGAGATTGGCAAGAATCCGAACCAGATTTAGAGGCCATGTGTGGCTATGAAGGTTGTGAGTTGCATTGAAGATGGATTTGATTATGATGTTTCAAAAAACCAAACTAAGGGGTATGCCCCCTAATTTGATAAGAATAAAGTGGTGGAGCAATGATGGCTTATAGTAGTAACAGGAAATGAATATGGACCCTAGCTTAAAAAAAATTCCTACTGGTTCAAAAGAAGTCACTCAGCAACCAATGTTGTCTAATGACTTGCCTATTGGGGCATTACCTGTCACTCCACGACGCAAGTAAAACTACTAACCGCTTTTCCACAAACGAGAGCTCTTGGTTTTCCTCACGGATCTGAATCTAGTCCATCCATGGGGGTAATTTCCCTTTTCTCTTGGTACATCCTCTCAATGGCCAACTAATTCAAGGTTCCTGTGGTACTCCTAATTATGAGTTTGATGGCTTTACCCAAGTACTTCCCATAGTTAAGTAGATAGAGCTTATTCTTTGATCTAAATGTTACTATGTTAATTGATTCTTTTTTTAGGCTATGCTCGGGGTCATGAACAAAGAATGTTATCTTAATGGTGTGAATGTGTGTACCTGCATATGAAAATTTCCTCTTAACTTTGGAATAAATGGGTTGTAACAGAGCAGGTCTAGAAAGGAAAAAGGTATGGACAGAGTGTGGGATAGACAGGGGTCTGAAATAGGTACAAAAAATTGACTGTAAACTAACAGTCACACTTGTTACAAGAACATACATGATCTAGGTCACAAAAATAGGGAGGCAAATGCGATCAGATCAGAAAAGAACCATGTCATGCATAATAGAGGACCAGGCATGACTAGGTCGCTCAGAAAAGGGTTAGAGGGGCGACCGAGGTCGCAATTTCACCCGAAACCAGTGAGACCAAGCTCTGTGAGGAAATTCATGCTTTTCAGGGATAGGTTCATGACCTAGGTCATGTTTAATAGGATAAACTATGTGACTGCATCGCGGATTCTATTCTGATAATAGTGATTGGGGTTGAAACAAGAAAAATTTAAGAAAACAGGCCTGACAGGGGCCAAGGAGGGAAGGAACTGGTTCCAAGAAGGTTCATATTGACCGTATAGAGGCCTGATCAGTGATGAATAAAGGTAGAAACTTAATAAATACCCACAAAAGTGGGATCCAAGAAAATCAACCAATGGAGTCACAAAAAATGTAACATGGTTTTCATCCCTGTTACGCGCAGAAGCACTAGCCTTATGTCAATGGGACAATAGCATAGATTTCAATAAAAAACTACAAAAATAAACAAGATTAGTAACACAAAACAAATAAACATATAACAGGTCTAAACTAAATAAAATGCAAATAAACAAAAATTATACCTTCTTTCTTGTAAAAATGAGCCACCGTGGCCGTCTTGGAAACGGTCCGCCTCTCCACAAGATGGTTCTCCAGGTGTGTATGGATAATTTATTAATGTACTAAGTGGGAATTCATGGACATTGAACCTAAGTGATAGATCAATTACACTCACACAATTGTTAATCAAACATGCAAAATTCACACAAAAGGAGACTGGAATTGGAGAATAGATTAATCCTGTATTGAATAAGTGTACATAATCCAACCATATGAAGTAATAGTCTGCTCAAATATATAATTATATGAGAGATTCAAAATCACTAGGTTTCTATTCGAATTGGTCAAAAAGCAGGCTTACTAAATCATGTCAAATCCCCCATAGGTGCAAAAAAGACTTTCCAAATCTATGAAGATCCTCACGAATTAGCTAAAGAAAGTGGGAAATATAATAAGTAGTGGAAAGACAACTCATTCATGTTTTTTTGGATAAAAGGAAAGAAGATGATGTGGTCAAAAAATAAGGCAAGTTCCCCTAGACTAGCTTTTCCTTTATTCTTTAAAATTGTTGTAAAGCAAGGAATCTTTCAGAAAAATAGATATGCACTTTAAGGAACCAGGAATAAACAAGACTTGATAAATATGTTTCTAGGATGATTCCAAAGTGCTCCATGACCCATTTTAGCAAGTATTGACTTCTAGGAACATATGGAAGTCAACTAGCATAGAGAGGGAATCTAGGAATCTAGGAATAAGCCAAAAATGATTTAATTAGTGTCAAATATGGGTTGATTATTCCAACACACCCCCTTAAGCCTGAATTTATGATTAAATATCAGAAAACTATAGGGCCTAGCAAGAAGGCCTAGTCACCCTTTTACATATTGCATGTCCATATAACCAAGGAAAGAGACAAAAACCCAGTGGGAAAATCCTCCGTTAAACATGGACAGGAAACAAAATTTTGGAAATATTGTTATCAATCATTCTTCACCACATGATCAGAAATCCTGAGAAGTGATTTGACATTACTGAAGGTCCTCTCACATAATACTTTGGTAAAGATATCTACTACTTGTCCTAAATATGTGCAATAGAGTAGAGAAATGGTACCATCATGCACAAGCTCCCTGATATAGTGCATATGGATCTAAATGTGCTTGGTTCTTTGTCTTTGAACTAGATCAATGGAGATTCAAATGGTGCTTTGATTTTCACAATAGATGAATGTTGAAAAATCTGATTTGAAACCACATTCTCCAAGTATCCCCTGTAAGCATAAACATTGAGTAGTTGCATTTACAACTCCTCTATACTCTGCCTCTGTAGATGAGAGTGCTATGGCACTTTGCTTCTTAATTGACCAGAAAATTGGTCCTTCTACAAGCATGAACACATATTCTAAGGTAGACTTTCAATCTGTGTCGTCACCTTCCCAATCACTGTTAGTAAATCCAATTATCTCTAAGTCAGGTTTTGCTTTGTAGAAAATCCCATGAGTCCTTGTTCCCTTAACAAAGTTTATGATCCTCTTGGATGCTCTCCAATGGATCTCATGAGGCTGATCCATGTATATTGAAGCCACACTAACTGCATAAGATAAGTCAGGTCGATTATGTGTAAGATAAAGCAAACACCCAATCAACTGCCTATCACTTGCCTATACAGTGTATTATTTACCATAGGAGAAGAACCTGCTTTCTCAAGCTTAACTCCTGAAAGTAATGGATTCTTGTTTTGCTTGCAATATTTCATGCTGAAATTGGTGAGGAAATGTGAATCATTCTTTGAATAATGAACCTTGATTCAATGTTTGGATTCAGCAATTTCGAGACCCAAGAATTGGATCAATAATCCCAAATCTGTCATAGAAAAGGCATGGTTCATTGCATCCTTCAAGGAGGAAATATCTTTCTTTGAACTTCCTGTAATCAGTAGGTCATCCAAGTAGAGAACAATAATAATTAAATAACCATGAATCAGCTTCAAATATACATTAGGATCATACTTTCATAAAAAAAAAAACTCAGTGGCAGCAAAAATCCATCAATCTTGGCATACCAAGCCGTGGAGGTTTGCTTGAGCCCATACAATGATTTATTTAACCTACAAAATAAATATGGATTATATACAAAACCTTATTGTTTCTGCATATAAATATCTTCATTCAGATCCCCATTCAGAAAGGAAGAGTTCACATCCATGTGATGTACCTCCCATTGCTTCGAGGCTGCAAAGGCTAGAGCTAGCCTTATGGATTCCATCTTTGCCACTGGTGCAAAGGTCTCATTGTAATCAATACCATGTACCTGAGATTATCTCTTGGCTACCAATATTGTATTATATTTCAAAGTTGAACCATCATCCTCAAGCTTAGTTTTAAAGACCCACTTACACTTCACTAGCTTTCTCCTTGGGGGGAGATCAACAAGTTCCCATGTGTTGTTCTTCTAGAGTGAACTGAATTCTTCTTTCATCGCTGTTTTCCATATTGGATCATGTGCTGCATCTTAATATGTCTATGTATTATAATATATCATCAAATAACACTTATCAGCAAAGAGTGGTGTTGCCACCTCTCACACACCTGGGTCACGTGGCAGAAATATTCAAGCCACTTGGTGTGTCCTTGGGGGCAAGTCTCGAGTCAAGGATGTCACCTTGTTCTTGACTCCTCCGTTTAGGCTCAAATCCTAACGGAGCGAAGGGGGTAGACCCTATTAAGTTACTAAGGATGATTTCTTAGTGTGATGATGTTAAACTGAATCAGTTACTTAGGAGTTTGAATATTTTAACTATAGACAATTAAAGATGACAAGATACAGAAATAAACACATGAAAGCACAAAGTTGATACACAATGTATATATGAAGCAAAAATGGCCAGTGCCTTAAAATGGAGTCAAATCAATAAGATCGATGTGCTTGCATGTGCTTAGAGTGAATGTTTTGAGATTGCATCTTGGTATGTTTTAAGTTAAATGTGAAGTATGAGTTGATTAAAGTAGGCAAAGGGGGACTCCAGATATACCCGAGAGTACTTGGAGTATGTCCAAACCTAAACCTTTACGGCTACCCGCAAGGAATATGTGGGATGAAATGGAGTCTCTGGGGATATTGTTCGTAACACACCCATTAGGGTGTGACAAAGATCGGCACCCCGAGGTCACTTTTCAGTAAGTTCCCGCTTCCTTTGGGTATTTTTCCACCGTAAAGGTTTGATCTAGGTGTTGGATTTTCACCTGATGGTTTGTCAGCTGGGGAGTGTGAGTCCTAATTATACTAGTCACCCAAGTGATTTTGATACAGCTTGAATGATCAGATGAACCACAGCCAAGTGTAGAGCATACACACTGGAGTCTTCTAAATTTTAATAAGTTTTAAACTGGGTGTTCTTGTTTAAAAGAAAACCCTCCAAGAACCTCTTTCGATCCAAGTGGATCTAAATCAGGGAATCAAGGAGGGGATAATTTTATAGTTGCTGATAAACAAATAATAGAAAAAAGCAAACCGATACATAATTCTAGTTTCTTAATTAATCCTACCATGAATCTCTTTCCCCTTTCGGGTCAATCGGGAAATCGTGGGGTAAGTATTATGATTACTTTGAAATGTACAATATGGAATATGGAATTAATATAAAAATCAATTATACTACCCTGCAAATTAGATCAATTCTAGTAAAAAAGAAATAAGCAAAAAGTGACGAAAAGGGCACCGATGCAAATCCCCCTTGGGGGGATGGGGAATGGGATCGAAAGAGCCTATTCCAAAAATGATTTTATTTATTAATGGTTACAGTATCAGGAGAATGATATATCAGAGAATTCTTGGTCCTTATACAGGATGAAACCAAGATTCTACAACTTTGGAAAAATGTTGACTTTTTTGGTGAAAAGGGAGACCCCTGGGGGGATTTGAACGCTCCAAAAGCCACTTCAGACAGAAGATTCCTTTATTTTCTGTCAGAAATGATAAAATATATATATCATGTTATAATAACAAATTCCCAAAAGCACTTTAAGAGTACCTTTGGATCAGCCTACCTTATCTCATAAAAAATGAAGTTAAGACTAGCGAAAACAAACGAAAAGGAACCAAGGAAAGCAAGATTTCCTTGGGATCTTGGCTTTATTTTTGTGAAGCCAATGAAAGTGCACTGATATTTCATAATATTAAATTTTATTACAGTGAAAGGAAATCTAATTCATGTGATCTACAAGTTTTCTTTAAAATTCATGCAAAAAAAAGACAATTTCCCTACAGCTAGATCTAGGATGCTTATGAAACTTTTTTAAGTGCAATATCTAGGATATGAGATATAAAATATTAGATGTATGTATATTTTACTTTGATGAAACAAATCCAAATGAAATCATAGCTATGAACTGAACCAAGTAACCGGGTAAAGTGTTGATTTTGAGGGAGGAATAAGAGGAGAAAAGTGTTGGTTTCCTTGAAGGTCCGCAGTAGAGCTTTGAGGTGGAATGTCAAGGGACTATGCCTTTAAAATGTTTTGAGGAGAATGAATAAGCAAACTATATCAGCATCCTCTCCAAAGTATGAACCTGCAACTCAGCTGAAATCAAAGAACTTGCCAAGAAACTTGTGAGATCCGATTAGTACATACAAAGAGATTCAAGATAACATGCATATAAGCTTATAGGACATGCTAAATCTAGATCTCTAAACATGCATCCAAGGAGAGTGACAATCAAGAAACTTATTGAACAACACCTTTCCTATCAAGATTGTAATAAGCTAATTACCAATCTTAACCACAGATCTACAAGAAATTAGCAAAAAAATGACCACAGATACAGGTTACCTCAGTAAAACAATGGCAATAATCATCCACACATGTAATGGCACCACACTGTATTGCCTCCAAATATTTTCTTTATTTCAAATGAAGAATTACAGAGTTACAATAGCAGCAGCACCTCAATCCTAGTTCTAACTAGCTTGGAAGAGGAGGTTGTTCCTCGATATATACAAAATACAGGCCATCCAGCCTAGGGGGGGCACAAATATCAAAGATATTGACCAAATATGCTGATGGAGAGTCCATCAATGCTTGATATGTGTCTAACTGAGCCAGATCTGAGTCTCACTGAGTGCAATTGTCAATCGAAGACCGGATCTGACTGACACCTCAACCTGTTGACTGAAGCATCCACCAAAACTCATCTAGATGAGACAAAAACGTGTGGAGGAGAGAGGGAGGGCGAAATTCCCCATAAAGGATGCTGAAGATCCACTCTGGATCTGATTTGATCACCTCCTTCAGTCAAGGATTTGTCAGATCTAGTCAATCTGCTCCAGATATGATTGATTTCAGTCAAATCGGTTGAGTATCCACTGATTTATTCATTTTGGATTTGCTCCATTATTCATCAATTTATTAATTAAAGTAATCAATAATTGATTTTTGGGGCTTTCTGACCCGAGTGATGGAAGATCACTCAAAACTTAGGAAATAGTGGGTCCATGGGTTTACATGGTGCTCTTAGCTTGAAAATGAGCACCTACATGACTAAAACCGATTATTTGGCCCACTTTTATTACAAAATCAATTTTTCCAATTAAACTATTAAAAAATAGCCTAAGTTTTGGAAAAATTAAAATTTAATAAAAAACACTGAAAAAACTAAAAAATTGAAAAATTGAAAAACACCTAGGGGGACTTAGACATGTTCATATGACTCAAAAATGATGTCTAGCATGTTTATACATTGACACATAGACTCTAATAACCTCCATAGGCCTAAATGCCAAGCCGACCACCCCAACTTTGGAGGTATGGAGTGAAAAACTCAGAAATTATCAGTTGTTTATTCAACAACCAATAATAACCAAGGGAAAAAACACCCTGGGCTGATCGGATTAACAAATAAATTCTAAGAGACCGAGTCTTTTACAGACACTATCATGCTAGAACATTTATTACTACTCCCTCATGGGGTATGAACATGTGATATGATACAACAAGCACTTCCCAGAAGTACTTCCATAGGTCTTTTGAAGTCCGAACAAGTTAACCCTATCTGGTTCACTGGGCTCACTTGATAAAAACCACTAAGTACAACTTAGGTGGTAACAAGTGGATATTTCACACAAACGACACTCTCAAATTGAGATCTAGTCCTCCTAGTGTCATTAGGATTTCCAGCTAGTTCCTTAGCTGCATGAATGGTCCTTTCTTCCCACTTTGGTATTGTAGGTCTTTTAGGATCTGCAATTAATTCATAATTATGAGACATATCAGAATCATAAAACTCATTAGTCTCTTGACTTACAATCAATGGTTGTGGTGGTGAAGAGGACTCTCCAACTTCAACTGCTGCTAAAGGCTCTTCTGTGAACTGAACACTTCTTTTAATGAAGGATTTGTTAGTGATCAATTTGATCATCTTGTAACATTTTGAATCTTTAGAATACCTAAGAAATAGGCACTCTTTTGATTTGGGGTTGCAAAGCCTTCCTCTTTTTCAGTTGGAATTCTAGCCCAAGCCTTTGAGCCAAAAATACTGAAATGGGTCACATCTAGGTTGTGTCCACTCCAAGATTCAAAAGGAATCATAACATAAATATTCTTATGTGGCACCTTATTATAGATATAGGATGCATATTTTCTAGCCTTGGCCCCAAACTTTCATGGAAAATTCTTAGCCTCCATCATGCAAGTTGCCTTCTCCTTCAGTGATCTGTTCTTTCTCTCAGCAACACCATTTTCCTGTGGTGTGTAAGAAATATAATGTTGCATCTACATACCTACATCTCTGAAATACTAAATGAAATCATACTTGAATTACTCAGCACCATTTTCATATCTGAGGATCTTGAGGTTCCTCCCAGACTAGTTTTCAACCAAGGCTCTAAATACTTTGAAGAGTTCAAAAACTTCAGACTTATCCTTTAGGAAGTAAACCCAAGAATACCTGAAAAAGTAATCTATGAAGGTGAGTGCATATTTGGATTGACTCATGGACATATGAGGGAATGTACCAAAAATGTCACTGTGGATCAAATCAAGGGGTGCAGAGGTTCTCTCATGACTAGCTCTCTCATACTTGTTCTCTTGGTGTTTTCCTAGGATACAACCTTGACAGACTCCCTTAGAAAACTTTTGGTAACCCTATGAAAATATCTTTGTCACTAAAATTATAAATATAATTGTAGTTAATATGGCCAAATATTTCATGTCAAAGCTTGCTTGCTTCATTAGAATGAGTAAGAAGAGAACAGGGGTTTGAGTAGGGTAGAAAATTGGAAAACTTGTATACCTTCGAAGTGTGATCAACAAAACCTTTTTCTATGACTTTACCATTCGAAATCTCAGTGATTTCAACTTTATTGGGGAACAATATGACTTTCTTTGGAGACCTAGTGTGAGTCATCTGATACACTCACAAGAGATTAGAGGCAAGACCTGGAACATACAACACATTATTAAAATTACCATGGTCAAGATCAATCCTACCCTTTCCCATACTTCCAGTTAGAGAGTTATTTCCCAAAACTATTGGTGGAACTTTCAACATGTCAAGAGAGGAAAAGATCTCCCTTATCCAAACCATATGTCTGGGAGCTCCAGAATCAATGATGAATCTAGGTGAGCTTGAGGTTCCAGCAACCAAGTCATGTACTCTCTAATTGTCTTCTACATTTGATCCTCCTTCCCTCTTCTTTGAGAAATCAGGATGGGACTCTATTGTTCTTGTCTAGGAGTTGGTTCAACATGTCAATTTGCTTTTTCATACAAGATCTCTTAGGATGATAGCCCTTACTGCAGTATGCACACTTGCTAATTTCTCCTTTCTTCTTCTTCTTCTGGGGGTTCTTCTTGGATCCTGAGGACTCCTATTTAGACTTTTCCTTTCCTCTCTTTTGCTCAGGTGGATTTTTATATTTTTTTCTTGCTTTTTGAATCCACTTTTGAATCTCCAGCAGCCAAAGCTTGGTCTTTGGAAGGTTTTATGGTGCCCATCATCACCAATTTATCTTCCTCCCGAGTGAGGAATTCCATGAATTCAATAATATTAGGCATTTTCTAGGTTTGAGTTGTCAATTTAGTGGCATCAAAGGTCGAATAAAACACTGGATAGTCAGGACCAAGCTTTGAGAGAATGGTAAAAACTAGTTTCTCCTCCTTTTCAATCCCACATTGTTTTAACTATGAAATAAGGGCCTTAAACTTGGTAAAATAGATTTGCAATGATTAGAAGCTACTGGGACTCAAGGAGATCAATTCATTCTCAATTTTATGTCCTCTCATCTCATATTTATTTCCAAAAATCTCTTCAATATTCTCCCACACATCATTAGGATATGTCACTGAATCAAGATGAAAGATGAGGTCTCTTGAAATACTTAGACACAAAAGACCATAGGCCTCTCCCCTCCTATTGTGCCATTTGATTTTCTTAGCAGCTGCATTGGGCTCTGCCTCAGTAGCCATGGTAAAACTGTAGAGACATTTTTCTCTCAAAAATATCTCCATATCATCTTTCCATTCAAATAAATTGAATGGAGTCAAGATCATTCTTTGAGATTGGTCCATATCTCTGCTCCTGTGCCCTTCAGTATGCAGAATGCGCTCCTAGTCAGTGAGGTTGAGCCTGCAATAAAAATTTGGAGGGAGAGAAATAAATTTACAAAGTCTCTGATACCATGTGGAAATTTAACCCAAGTGATAGATCAATTATACTCACAAAATTGCTAATCAAACATACAAAATTCACACAAAAGGAGATTGAAATTGGAGCATAAATTAATCCTGTACTGAATAAGTGTACATAATCCAACCATATGAAGCAATAGGATGCTCAAATATATAATTTCATGAGATATTATAAAGAACTAGGTTTCTATTCGAATTGGTCAAAAAGCAGGATTACTAAATCAAGTCAAATCCCCCATAGGTGCAAAAATGACTTTCCAAATCTATGAATATCCTCATGAATTAGATAAATAAAGTGGGAAAGATAATGAGTGTTGGAAATAAAACTCATTCATGCCTTTTTTTGGAGAAAAGGAAGGAGGATGATGTGGTTAAAAAACAATGAAAGTTCCCCTAGACTAGCTTTTCGTTTAGGCCTTAAAACTGCTGTAAAGCAAGGCAGCTTTCAGAAAAAACAGATATGCACTTTAGGGAACCAAGAATAGAGAATACTTTCTAAATATGTTTCCAAGATGATTCCAGACCACTCAATGACATAGTTTAGCAAGTATTGACTTCTAGAAACATGTGGAAGTCAACTAGCATAGAGAAGGAATCTAGGAATCTAGGAATAAGACAAACATGATTTAATTAATGTCAAATATGGGTAACTATGGGTTGATTATTCTAATAGTCTGCCTCTCCAAAGGATGGTTCTCAAGGTGTGTACAGATAATTTCTCGACGTACTAAGTGGGAATGGCAGGGAAATGGGATGATGGAAAAATGGTGTGTGAATACTTGAGAGAAAAGTGATGACAATCTTAGGATGTATAAGAGTTTTTCAGACCAAGACAGTAATAATATAATGGAAAAATAATTAGAGTTGAATGAGCAATATGAACAAAAAGAACTTTCCCTGCCATACAATTCTATTTTGTATGAGCAAGAAGATGATCAACTCAATGATGTACAGGAAGAAGGTTATAATCATTTATTTTATGAAAATTGCAATCAGCCTATCATAAATTGTGTTAGTAATGAATCTAAAGAAGTTTTTAGACTACCAGTATATGATGAATATGAGGATGATTACTTGGATATTGTGCCTAAAAAACCAATTGTATATTTTGTAAGTTCAGGGCCTGTTAGTGAAGAAAATATTATTACAATCCAAGGTGAAAGGGATGAAAACAAAGAGGATAGTGAGTGTGTTGAAAGTGATTGTTTTCCTTTTTGTTATTATTATTTTGAATTGTTGATACACACACTCAAAACCTCTAAACAAAAATAGAAATTCGAGAAAATGGAAAATTTCATGAACCTTTTAGAAGTGCAAGATGAGCAGGAAGAGCAATCAGATAATCAGTTTCAACATGTAGAGAAACCATGAGTTTATGATGAGGAATTGGATCACAAAGAAAGAGATGAGGGTTTTCAAATGGATGTTTGTTTTTATTTTTAAAATTCAGAAAGTTTTTGTCAAGAAGAAATATGTTTTCTTGATCCTATTGAAGAAACGGATGATATTTCAGCTAACACGCATAAAGCAAATCAAGTTGTTAATTATGAAATTTTTAATGAAGTTGAGGATATCCCGCTTGGAAATTGTCATGAGTGTTCCTTGTATGTCTCTTTTGAAGATCAGCTTGATAGTATGCAAGAAGAGTTATACTTTGAAAAACCTTCTCATGGTAAGATAATGATAAAAAAATATGAAATATGTCATGTTCTTTATGATCGTGTAGCTTAATATATGGAAATACGTTTAAGTTAGGATGGCGGGTTATGTGTCTGCAATAATGGAGTGGGTCACCAAGAAGAAGAGGAAGAATCCAAATGTGATACTTAATTATGTTTTTAAATTTAGAAATTAATTTTTTGGATTCTATTGAAGAACACAATGCTATTTTCTTTGAAACACATATAAGGAATCATGTTTTAAATTCATATATTTTATATGAAAAAGTTGATGTCTCATTTGAAAATATCTGGAAACATTCCTTGCATGGTTTTCTTAAAGATCATTTTGGCAGGATGCTAGAGGAGTTGCAGTTGGAGGAGTTATTTCATGGAAAAAAATAACATAAAATTTTGTAGATTATCATGATCCAGTGGTAGAATACATGGAGAATCTTTGCAATCATAATAACTGGCTATATCTTTACAGTAAAGATCAATTGCTTTATCATAACTTTTCTCCATTAAGTTTGTCGTATCCATTTTTTATCAAGCATGATGATAAAGTTGGTTTACGGGATCATTTTCTTCATTGGCTTCCCTAGAAGTCAGAAGTTACTTGACTAGGAATTGATGTTTGGTAAGTAGGGTAGGTAAGTAGAGGTGAATAAGATCTACATCGTGAGCATTTCTTTCATCATTTTTTTAGTTTCGGTTTCAATTTTTCAATTTTTCTTTGGCATTAGTTAAATTTTGGTTCTTAGAGCATGTTGAGGATTGCTGAGAATTTTGGGATCCTCCTAATAGATTCGGAACTTGGTCTATGGGGTTCTTAGCTACCTCATAGGGAGGATAACATCCTTGGTTGGAGCGATTTGTTAGCATTTTTTTTTTGCTAAGTAGTTGGAGAAGTATAAAATGGGGTAAGGAGGAATAAGGTATGTAAAATTTTTATATCATATGACCATGGAGGATATTAAGAAGATTCTGCAAGTATTTTAGGGGTTATCTCTAAGCATAGATCGAATAATAATCCAAGAATTCTAGTCTTTAGCTTTGAAAATGTATGACAATGAGAAAACCTGTTCCAAGTTGTATATTGACAGGAAGTGAAAGGCTTAGGGGAACATGTTTACAAATTTTGGTATAAGTGGGAATAGGTTAACTTGCAGATACCACAGGCTATTGGATGAAGAGAAGTAAGTATATCTATGGTTATGAACCATTTCGCAGTTTCTATGTGTACGGAGAAATAAAATGTTCAAATCAATGAAATGGTGTACAAGGGATGGTGTTGCTAGGGTTTTCACCCTAGCTTGTGCGAATGAGCACCTACTAAGGATTCTGGAATCCTTAGTAGCAGTTCAATGATGTATATGAATTAAATAAAGATAAACTGAAATAAAGACTAATCTAAATACGTTCTTGAAT
>LPNX010308193.1:552549-570517 GCA_001517045.1 Pseudotsuga menziesii | reverse complement strand
TAGGTCGCGGGATTCGGGCTGACAGCGGCGGTCGGAGCGCGACTGTGTTATGAACAGGCGCGGTCGGATCGCGACTGTGGGCTGAAAAAACGCGGTCGGGGTGCAACTAAAAAAGTTCAAAAATGCGTCCAGGACGCGGGAAAATGGCTGACAGCTACGGGCTGGTCACAGGTTATGGACTGAAATGCGCGGTCGAGACGCGGCTGCGGAAGAAAAAAGTGCGGTTTTCGGCGGCCGAAAACGACGACCGAAAGTACAGTACGGAAAAAATAAGATTAAAAAAGACAGCGGAGTCGCCAAAAACTGTTGCTAGGGTTTTCACCCTAGCTTGTGCGAATGAGCACCTACTAAGGAATCTGGAATCCTTAGTAGCAGTTCAATGATGTATATGAATTAAATAAAGATAAACTGAAATAAATACTAATCTGAATACGTTCTTGAAGCTAAAGCAGTAAAAAGTAAATAACATGAAACAGAAATAGTAAAGAAATGAATGATGATTTTTATTGATATTACCTCCAATGAGGAGGTTGATGGAGTCCGTTGCGCTGGTCCGATGTCGGTGGCTTCGAGCTCCAAGCTGCTTCTTTTCCTTCTCCGGTGGTGGAAATGGGCCAAAAAGAGTTCTCAATGGTGAAAGTAGCTTGATGGTAAGCTAGGGTTTCGAGAATAATTTCGGCAGAGGCAGGGCGCTTATGATTGTGGATGATGAAATGAAGGGTCTCCACCACTTATTTATAGTTTTTCAGTGGTGGAGTGCTGGCCCATGGTTTTGGAAACCATATGGTTTAGGGCAACTTGTTTAGGGTTTTTTCCTCATTTTCCTCATTATTTTATATTTTTTCTTCCCTTTTGGGGATTTTGCTATTTTAGAGGAATTTTGGACATTTTTGGAGGAAAAAAGGGGTTTTTTGGCCTTTTGGAGGCATTTTAGGCCTTTTGGAGGCTTTTTAGATGATTTTATGGGAAATATGGTAGGCAAATGGACAAATGAGCCATGTAGTGGGGTAGATGAGGTAGTTAACCATTTTTGGGTGTTAACAGATGGTATTGTAACAACGGTGATCAATGGTCAGATCAGATCAATGGAGGAAATCTATTTTGCAAATATAACTTACACGATGAAAATCATTTTTTTTTAAGGAATAGGATAAATAAACCATAGGTTTCAAGGTCCAAAATTGACATGGGTTTAGATCATCGACAGAGGCAAATTTCACTGATCTAAAGTGCTTGTGGAAATTCACATTTCAAATCTATGGAATGGGTTAAAGTGGGGGCATGTTTCAATAGTTGAGACCGACTTCGGGAGAGATATACAGCAAGAAAACATTCCACTGATTGAACATGAACGTAGAAAATCACTCATGAAATTCACGGAATATGGTAGGCCCATTAAACTTAGATGGAGGAGATCAAAGGAATTTCTCATCAAGGGTTGAGGATTCCACTAGTTGAAGTCGTATGGAGAAAATTCGGGGTTGATATTTGCATAATTGAATGTGGGACGCATATTTCAATGATCTTGATGAAAGTTAAATGTAGATCCATGACTAAAAATGGTTCTTCCCATCCAAGATGCGAAGAGGGAAAGCTTTGGTGTAAGTGTGTAAAGTGTAGACGTGAAAAGTGATATCGGGTGCAGATGAAAGTTAAAAAGGATATTGGGACATAGATCAATGTGGGCATAGGAACTATGAGGAAAATAATAAATACCTTGCTGCATGAAATCAAGGTTTAAAATAAATCAAAGTCGACGGTGTATATTTCATCATGGGGTGATCAATGATAAGAGAAGGTCATGAACTTCGATGGCATGGATTTCATCTTGGGATCCAAATATTTGATTCCTTATGTGCATGATAATGAGGAGCACCATGATGATTAAGCAACAGAAGATGAGTATGGCCTTTACACATAATATGGTAAGGAAGCAATGGTGATGAAAACAAGGCCATATTGATACCATTATGAGGAGGGATTGATGAAGTGACAAATGTCAAGTCCACACACCATGAGATAACTTGTGGTTGATGACAAGTAAGGTTGAGGGTCACTTCCGCCATTCATATCATGACATCATAACAGAAAGTGCAGCATAGTTGGAATATCCATATAAGGAATCAGATCAAGAGCCCACTTGACTGTTCATGTTGTCATCATGTCACTCGATCATATGGCATGTATGAAGATTTGACGAAACCATGGTGAATTCAAATTCTAATGATGACTCAGTAATCTCCTGGCTCACTATAATTCCATAGTCAGATTCATTCAAAGATATAGAGTGAGTGAATGTTGGTGAAGAATGGGGATCACTAACTATTATTCTACTGAGGGTCCTAGGGGTCATGATATGGAATCTGTAATAACTGTTCTACTTGTGAATTCTATTGTTCGATGTGTTTAATTGACCGCTAGGTGCTACATGGAAATTCGAAGAATTCTGGGCCTTCATGCAAACAGAACTCCATCCATCGGGGTAAAGATGTTCATTACATTCAAAATACATTATGATGTTTGTAAGAGCATTATTGTACTAAAAAGGCACAACACCACTATGGAAGCAGTGCCAATATTTCTCGGCTCAAAGGATATCTCACCAAAGCCTCCTGACAAGTTCATGGAATTAATTACCATAGTGCATAATATCCATTTCCAAGAGCAGCTAGTCTGAACGAATGCTCGGACTGGGGGAGAGGAGATCAGAGGTCTACATCATCACCATCCTTGTTACAAATTGCTAATTCTAATGAAGGTGATGACAATTCCAAAGATGTGTTGCACTAGCATGTCCTGGAGGAAGGATCTAGTCCAGGTAACTAAGTGGTACAAGCATCCAAAAGTAGACAAGAATGACAATCCCATCAAGGATATAGTACTTTTGATGAAGGATTTTGTCTTCTCAAGGTCAGCAATCCCAACAGTGTTACCAAGAGAAATAGAAGCTTCCAAATAGAAATACAAACATAGAAGGAACATAAACCTTCCTGGCAGCTATGAACATGGGAAGAACACAATATTAGACACAGAATGAACATAAAATTCAAAATAAAAACATGCTGGAGCTTCCATCGCCCGAGCAGATAAAGGTCATTGAGAGATTCAGAAGGACTAGATAAATGTTGCATGCCTCGACAGGAGGAGAAATGAGTCGAGATGAGTCATCAAGAAACCATTGAGAGTTCTCTGAGCCATCACTGTCATGTCAAGCGATCTAGAAACCTAAAGATGCATCACTATTTTGAAACCAACATGCGCAGTATACATCATATTTTTTGTTTTATGTAAATTGTGGCAAATGTGCCACGTTAGAGTTTGTTAGAATTTTGTTTCTCAATTTGTAACTAATTGTGGCCGTGTTTCAAGGTTGGCGTCGGGGGTCTAAGACACTATAATTATACCCTCAATAGAGGAAGAAAGGGTTTAAACCTGGGATAATTTTTGCATTATGTAATTTTGAGATCCTTTTTAATAAAAGTTATCGAGCCGGATGCTGGACTTTGAATGCAAAAATTCATGTATATTTGTCTATTACAGTCTGTGATTTCTTTTCTTTATGTGCATGTCCTTCTTGTCAATATTTTGATTATAATTTCTCTCATATCTGAGATAAGGGTATGATATTTTTCATAATTCATACTTAGTTATGACATTAGAGAAAATTTCAACTCAAAATTGGCCTTTTAACTTTTATTCAAATTCCATGTCATCATGTGTTAGCTAATGAAATTGATTTAAATTTGAAATACTGTATAGGCCTTAAACACTTTTTTAATATAAATTTTGGGATAGGTATCATAAAAAAACTACTTTTTTGTTTGTATTTTCGACATATCTCCCCGTATTTTTACTCAAATTTCGATTGGGAGAGCTCGTTGCAAGGGAGATATGTCAAAAATACAACGAGCTCTCCCAAGCTCTCTCGATCGAAATTTTGAGTAAAAAAATAGGGAGATATGTCAAAAATATAAACAAAAAAGTATTTTTTTTCTTTTCTTCTTCCAAAATTAATAAATATTATTTTATTATTTTAACTATTATTTTATTAATTCTTTTTAGGAGGCCCATTTTGAGAGGAAATTTCCTCTAATGTCTATCTATCGTTTCAGATATTCACAAACTATTTCTACCAAAGTTATTGTAGAATTCATCCTAGTTGGTGCTCTATGTTAATGGATTGTCATATTTTCTTCTTTATCACCAGAACAAAAGCATATTGACTGTAACCGATGTATTATATTTCTTTTTCAGACATTTCCCATGCAAATTGCTCTATGTTTCTTGATAATTTTGACTCCATATCCCAATCTACCCTTACCCTATTTCAACCAAAGCAATATCTGAATTTCATTTCATGTTTGTATATGGCCTTGTTATATATCTGTGAGATATCCCTCTCTAGAAAGGGTGAATCCAACTCCCTTTCCTAAAGTGGTTATGTTGTTATTTCTATTTTCACCTTCAACAACCTTGGGTGTGATTCTGAGCACTAAAAAACTGTCACCGTTGCCGAGGAACGAAGGTTCAAATATTCCCTGGGTATGAACGGCAAAGTTTCAGATCTGATTTTTGATGGTGAACAATGGTCATATATCAGCAAGGTTGTGTATCTTTCACTTGGTGACTCCACTTTCAAAGAATCCATGTTTCAAACATTTCAGTGACTCCACTAGTGACGTGAGCCAGAAATCAAGTTTTCAAACAAAATTGGGATACTCTATTGGGGAAATGAACTCATTGTGCAGACATGGAAATGCATGGGGAAAAATAAGGTATTCAAGCCTTAATATTCTCCAAGATGTCCTATCCTTTCTTGTAAATTTTTTCCTGTATTTTCCTAAGTTTGTGAAAATAGTTTTCCATCGTTTATTCCATTCAAACCAAAACCATGGGTTTACTCCTGTTTATCCTTATTTACAAATTGAAAGTATCTCATCATATTGTACACTTTATTTTGATCAATACCTTTTATTTGAACCACATGATATCAATAAACAACCTAGTGAGCCTCATCATACCACAGTTGATGTTACATTCTTTCCACAGAACTTTGTTTCTTCCCATATCCAAATCCGGTATAGGCCACTTCACCTACCTCCTATCCTTCATGATTTTCCTACAAAACACTACAAATACCTTCCTAAGTTTGATGGAGAATCTTAGAACCTTACAGATGAGGAACATCTACAAGGATTTCATCATTTCCTTGACCTCTTTGAGATAGAGCATGATGATGTTTGTATGACGTCTTTTTTCAAATCTTTGCAAGGAGATGTTAAGGAATGGTTTAAACATTTGCAGCCTAAAACCATCAATACATCGGAAGAGTTTTTGCATATATTATTGGGGTTTTGGGGTGAGAGGAGGGCATTGGAACAAATAATTTCATATTTTTATTCCATGAAGAAAAGGAGGGTAAAACTATGTCTAGTTTCAATAGGAAATTTTCAAACTTTTATTATAATATGCTGAAAGAAATTCAACCATTAGAAGGTGCTGCTAAATTGCATTATGGATCTATATTTCCTCCCGAATTGTCATTACTTCTTTTGGAGAGAAGGTGAGTCATGTTGCAGCATATGTTTATTCATTCATTATAGGTTGAAGACAATATTAGGATGTCTAAAAAAAATTCAGACCAAGATAGTAATAATAGAATGGAAAAAGAATTAGAGTTGAATCAACAATATGAACAAAAATAACTTTCCCTGCAATCCTATTCTATTTTGTGTGAGCAAGAAGATGATAAAATCAATGATGTACAGGAAGAAGGTTATAATAATTTATTTTATGGAAATTGCAATCATCATGTCATAATTTTCTTAGTAATGATTCTAAAGAAGTTTCCTGCCTACCTACATATGATGAATATGAGGATGATTACTTGGATATTGTGCCTAAAAAACCAGCTGTATATTTTGTAAGTTCAGGTCCTGTTAGTGAAGAAAATATAAGTATAATCCAAGGTGAAAGGGATGAAAATAGAAAGGATAGTGAGTACGATGAAGGTGATTGTTTTCCTTTGTGTTATTATTCTTTTGAATTGTTGAGACACACACTCAAAACCTCTAAACAAAAACACAAATTCGAGACAATGGAAAATTTCATGAACCTTTTAGAAGTGGAAGATGAGCATGATGAGAAATTAGATAATAAGTTTAAACATGTAGAGAAACCATTAGTTAATGATGAGGAATTGGATCAGAATGAAAGAGATGAGTGTTCTCAACTAGATGTTTCTTTCTGCTTTTGAAATTCAGAATTTCTTTGCCAAGAAGAAATATATTTGCTTGATCCTATTGAAGGAAAGGATGACATTTTTGATGACACACATCAAGAGAATCAAGTTGTTAGTTCTGAAATTTTTAATGAGGTTTAGGATATCCATCTTGGAAATTGTCATGATTTTTCCCTCTTGGATATCCCTCAAGGGCCTACCTTGTTTCCCTAGCACAATTTTCTGGTCCATCTGCATTAGCACTCTATATGCAGTTGGAGCATTCGTCAATCTTGAGTCTCTGGAAAAGACAAACATTTCTAACTCCATGTAGACCTATTTATAGTTTTCTATACCATGTAATCTCTGTTCCTTTTCTATGCATCCTACACCGTAGATATTTCTCCTTGCAATCTGATCCTTGGATATGCAAGGTCCTTTGTGTCATATTTTTCCTCACCACCAATGTGTGTAGCTTAATTTGGGAAAATCGACCTCCATTGTTGATCTCCAAATTACCTTCATCAAGGCTGTTCATGTATGAAAAATTTAATATTCCACCAATTCCTCCTTCATTGATCTAGTGAGCAACTCTAGATTATAGTATTTTTCTTATCTGTCAATCAACATCGACCTCTCCTTGCGACCGTCAATCGAAGAAGACCCTACCACTTTTCATGAATTGAGATCCTGACCCCATCCATTCTATTTCAAATCATGAAATGAACCATGACTGCAGGTCTATCCCCGTATTTTCCCCATCCTTCCGATCCTTTCTCCCTTAAGGACATTTCACGATTTGGAAAAGTGATTTTAGCCAAGCATGTCCGCTGCGCGAAATGCATCGGTGCCATTGATCTATATTTAGATTAATCTCAATCTTCCATTATGGTTCCCATTTAACACACTCCACACATCCAATGACCATGTTATCTACCCAAATGGCACTTCTCCGTTCGAGTGCCGACATTCCCTATGTTGGCACACAAAAGGACACTTATGGATTGAATGTTGCCTAAAACATTATATATGGGCATGTTATGAACTACATTCATTATCCATCCAGCTTGCCATTTTTACCTTTGAATATGTCAAGTGCTGTACTTTCCTTTGCCTATATGCAAATCACATACATACGTGACTTTTCCTACAGCATGTCGTGTACTGTACGCGAGTCTTTGTAATTGCAACCCGCGTACGGATATGTACTTGGGATTCCCTTAGAGAAACTCATGTGTCATACGCGGGTTTCCATTATCAATACCCGTGTACACATTCCTTTGACATTAAAAATAATAAATCCTGATTATTTGAGATTTGTTAAGCCCTTAACTATAACTATCTTAACTGTCTCAACCTCCTCAACCCTCGAAACTGCCTTATTTCACTAAGTATAAATAAAGGCCTTGGGGAGGGTATTAATCAATCATACTTGGAGAGAAAAGTTATGCTGGTGGTGTCTATTCAGAAGCCTTTGGAGCAGCGGAACTCAAAATCCTTTGGTTGTAGAGGAGTCCTTGTTTCAGGCGTTGGGTTGTAATCTAAACTCATTCACTATTTTTAATAAAGAGAATCCTTCTTCCAAATGTGGTTTGAATGTCTTTCATGTATCATGGTTTGATGAATATTTATGATTAAGCACTCTATATTTGATTTATCTAACCTATTCTATATACATGTATAAGCTTGCACTTGGAGGATTTTATCTTTATAGGTGAAGGAGAAGCATCCCTGAAGGCTTTGGAGGAGAAGTAGAGTGGAAGAGGACAAAGCTAGGATCAACCGTCACGAATCTGGTGAGTCTTTTCTATCCTCTTGTTTCCTTTCTGTACTCTAAAGTCGATTGCCTGCAAGTTTTATGAGTATGTTGGTAACCCCAGACCTTCAGTTATAAGGTGTTTATTCCTGTACAATAGAACTGGTGACTCCACTAGGGAGCCTAGACTGCTGTAGGTTATTTATGTTACCCCTGACCAATCTTTGCCTTGAAGTTTAGGTGTGGTATTTTATCCTGGTTCATCCTTACCATAGTGATTGAAAGCCTTGTGGATTTTTCCTTTTTTTGAAAAAAAATTTGTACCTGTACATGGGTTTTTCTCATACACAGTCGCGTACAGAGGGTTGTATACACGGGTTTCTCTCTTGGGCAGTTGCGTACAATACGCGATTTGCCCTTATAAACAATCGCGTACAAGCCTGGAAATAGGGATTTTTGGGCTAGGGTTTGCTTGTCTCTATCCTTTTGTGATTCCTGTTTGTTAGTTGGCTTTCTTTATAAATACTATGCAGTCAATCTGAAGACCTTGGTGACCACACTTTGTGCTTTCTTGTAAACCCCTTGAGTTTCTTTTGTTTGGATTGTCTTCTGTTGGCATTTTGAAGTAGGCTGGCCTGTTTGGGTTATAGGTTGAAGTGTTTATGTCTGAATCAATGATCAGGGTTTTGGGCATTGTTTTTCCAGTATATCTTTTGATGGTGGTTGGTTTGTCACTTACCTTTGTTAGTTTACAGTGATTTCTTGTCATTGTACACACCCAAGCTAGGGTTCCCGGTCTTCCCTTGTTGGTTGATTCTTGGTTTTATTGACCTGTTTACTTCAGTTTGATTATTTTATACAGTTAATTTGATCCAAGTATACTCAATTTTAGTGCATTTTAGGTGCATAGTAGAGTTTGAGCATTTGAAAAAGTGAAAAGAAAAACATCTTCAAGATTTTGCATTTGTTTTTGCATAAGTAGTTTTCATTTCAGTTTTAAAATATAATCTAAAAAAACTACAAAAACATAGTCTTAGTTTCTCTTTATCGTTTGCATTTGTTCAACAATATATATTTACAAAAAGAAAAAGAAGTTTGCTTTAATAGTGGCAATTTGCTTTGAAAAAATACACCTTTACTTTTTTATTTCTTATCGAGTCAAAAACACCATAGTTCATCACTGCATTTCCTTCTGAGTAAGAAATAGCCCTTTAAAATGAACGCAATAATTAAAATTTACTAGTAGCTTTTATTTTTAGGGGCCTTTCACCTACTAGCTTAGGCTAGACTTGTGGGATAGGAAGTATAAACTTCCCATAAGTTTTAAAATTTAGACGTATTGGACCATTCTTTAGGTAAATCCTTGACTTTATCAATTGTATCTGGGAAGCTCCTCTCAAAAGGGAGTCAAAGACGAGGCCGCGTGGAGGCATTGGACTGAGGAGATAACCCTCTAATTCCTTATCAAAATGTAAATCAAGACTTTTACGCATCTGGGGAATCTGTCCTAGATAGAGTTTCGGGCTCAGCTACCCTTCCCATGCGTACGAGTCAGGATTGCGACCGTCCCCCCAAACTATTGGTATAGCTAAGGTAGCCTTTAGTCTCTTGACATTTAGGGTTCATACCTAGGTAAACTAGAAGGCTATTTCTGGTTCACCTTGGATGGGCTTGGAAGGTAATCCTTATTGTAAGTGTGGGAGGGTAGTGGGTGATTCCTCTGCTTGTGCCTAAGAACCACTTCAAGGACCCCAAGTAATCGTTCTTTAGCTTTCTTTAGGAAAGCATATCTTTCACCCTTGATTGATTGTTTGAGGCTTTAGGATTTATTTTTTTAGTGTGTGCTCTGTGGTTTTTCCTATGTTTAGTTGGCCTTAGGGTTTGATTTGTTAAATTTTCAATCATGGAGGACCAATCTATAAGAAGGTTAAGAATTTTGCAAAACCTTCCTCCTCTCATCACATTGGAACCTCCACCTCCACCCCAAAGGCAGAGATTGGACACAGACGGTTCATTTGAACTGGTAGGAGTAAGTGAAGTTCTAGGTGAACTAGCACTTATAGCTAAACGTCTTAATCCTGATATAGTTGAGATAGAATACTTGCATACTAATGAGTTTGCAAGGAATTTTAACACACCCTTGACTGATTTAAATGATCCTGTGATCGTTCAAGTTAGACCTTTTGATTCACCTGTTTTAGGTGTCCTTGTGGGTAGGATTATGTCTTCTGCAGGAGAAAGTTCCTTTGTGTTCACCTCAGTCATTCTAGTTGAAGGGGCACTACCTCCCCCGGTAAGTGCCCCTAGATCTAGTATACCTTCTACACCTTTGACTTCAGCGAGGGAGGTGGTCCAACCACCAGTTCACTCAAACCTAGCAGGTACTTTTGGTGATATGGTTACTGGGATTCCTAGTATACCTACTATTACTTCTTCCTTTCCATACACTACCCAGAGTGGTTCAGTAGGATCCTCGGTTTTTGTCCAAGGATTTCCTTGGAATGGGGGGCACATTCCCCCATCCACTCCATACGTAGGTCCACCACCTTCTTACGTAGGAGTGCAGTTTGGAAACAATACCTCTTATGGGAAAAGTTTTCAAACTTCGATTTTGGCCCCGTTTACGAGCTCTCCCTTGTCATTATTTAGCGGAGAGATACCGGCTCCTATATTTCAAACCCCAGTTTTGATTAGGATGGCCTGAAATTCTTATACTGCACCTCCCACTCACAACCCTGTGGCTTATGTATGGAATCCATTTTAGAGTAATCTACCCACTTCACAATCAATGGCAGGGGGCAACCCCATCTTTACCTATGGGCATTCGGGGGTAGGTCCCTCTAATCCCCAGGCTGGCACATTTATTGCCTCGGTTCGACCCAGGCTTCCATTCCTGGCAACGTTAAACTTTCTAGACTTGTCAAAGTTAATGAATGAACCGGTGAGGCGTGACCCCTCGTGGCCACCTGTTCCAGCCAAATTGTCATCGGACATCCCTAAATTCGAGGGCAAAGTTGGTGAAGATCCTGGGGCTCATGCCACCAAATTTCATTTATGGTGTTCTTCGAATTCACTGAATGAATATTTAGTTAGGTTCATGCTATTCCAGAGAACCTTAACAAGTATTGCGGTGAAATGGTATATTGAGTTACCTTCTGCTGCTTTCAGTAGTTTCTGGGGCTTGGCTAGTGCATTCCTTAGCCACTTTCAACTTCTGGTCCGATATGATTTTGGAATAGACTTGTTATCTACCTTTAGGCAGAACAAGGATACCCACATCTCAGATCACATCCAAGAGTCGAGGAGGCGAAAGAGCCTTATAAAATCCACTATCCCTCCTGAGTTCCTACTAGAGTGGTTCCTTAAATCCCTGTTGCCCTACATATCTAAGGACGTATCCACCTTAGGAGTGACGAATGAAGAAGAAGCCATTCTTAGGGCCTAGCAATTGGATTTAATTTATTCACAATTTGGGATCTTGTATGAGATTATCCCTGAGGCACCGAGGCCTACGCACGATATGGAGAAGCCTAAGCCGGGACCCCATGCCGATGGTGTGGTTGGGTCCGTCAACTCTCCCACCGTAGATTATTTGGCTAGGAAAATTCATCAGTTGTCCATAAAGCAGTCTATGGAGGAGGAAGCAAAGGCTACCACCTCCCCCCAAAGTGCAATTTTTTTTGCACAAACCTCTCAGAAGGGCAATCAGCAGCCCGGTGGGAAGAAAAAGAGAGGAAAGAAAGGAGAGGGAAACCAAAACGAAAAAAAACCCGCGAACAATGCTGATGGGGGCAAGAAAGAAAAAAAAAGGTTAAGTTCTTGTGTAAGTTGTGCCATGAGGACCACCTTACTCACCTTTGTCCCCTTATGGAACAAGCCCAGAAGCTGCTTAAAGCTCAAAAACCAGCTTTCCTAAAGGATCCTTTTCCTCAAGCACATAACTCTGCTTCAGCTTCTAATGTAGCAGGGGGCACTGAAACTACCCCTGACCCAAACTATATCAACATGGTTCGATATTCAACTTTGTTACAGACAAGGAATAAAAATTATGAGAAAGAGACTTCTGAGAAGGGTAAAGCTATAGGTGAAACTTCTAACCCTCTCACGATAGAGAAGCGTGCTGAAACTATGCCAAAGATACTGAAAGGTGTCTTCAAGAACACCTTACATAACCCTAATGCCAGAGCTGCTTCAAACTACTCCGTGGTTAAAGATCTATCCTAAACCCCATGTGCAATGTCAGCTTTAGAGGTGTTACAGAGTTGTCCCACCTAGCGAGATGCCCTCTTAGCAGCTTTAGGCAGCATGGACTCATCAAGTCTCATGGAGAAATTTCATTTATTTGATGTTAAAATTCGCCTGCCTTATCATGTAGCCTTATCAATAGATGTCATCCATGGTGGAAATACCATTGGAAGGGTAGTTGTTGATGAGGGTGCTTCTACATGCGTTATGTCTTTGACCTGTTGGAAAGCTCTCGGATCCCCAGAGCTGTTCCCGTCAAACACTCTACTTACTACTTTCGATGGAAGTTCCTTCCGTCCACATGGTATCCTGTTGGCTTTTGAAATTAAGCTGGAAGGGAAAGTAGTGTCTATTGTGGTGGAAGTGATTGATGTACCCTTGGATGATAATCTACTTTTGGGAAGAAAATGGACTTATGCGATGTTCGCTATTGCGTCAGCCGTCTTTTGTGTAGTGGTATTTCCACATGAGGGAAAGTTGGTTACTATTGACCAACTTGATTTTACTCAAAAAGGTCGTTTAGAGTATAATGAGTGCATTGAGCCATTGGTTGATCAGGTCAAACCTGCTACACAGAGCTTGGGGGCTGGAATGTACACATCATTGATGGGCACATTTGATCTTCCAGCCCCAGTTAATTATATTGGTTCTACTAGTGTGGGGAGGTCCATAGCCACGGTTGTTGATAGGACTAATCCTTGGGTTCTCCCTTCCCCCCACGAACTAGAGGTGCCCTTATCGACAGTGGAAGTATCTTATCAAGCTATCACTCAAACCACTGTTGATCCCATTCCAGATCCTCTTACAGTCTTGGAGGATCTTGAAGAAGTCTATTTTCCTGCATGGGCGGAAAACTCTTTGCACTCTATAGATTGTTTAGACATGGTTTTACCTTCTGATGAAGCCATCTTGGAAGCCATGAGTGGACATTGTAATATTTGTGAGGATCTTCACCATTGATCCTATTTTCTTTTTGAACTAAGCATAATAGAAAATCAAGAGTTTCATTTGAGACTGTCAGAATATGTTGATACACCCATCAATCCCTTACCCAGGGAAGGAATGTTTGTCGAGGGGAATATCGCAAACATTTCCGCCACTATACCTATTAACATCTCTGTAAACCCTGATGTCATGTAAAACATATATATAGGTGCAAACTACTCTCTTGAAGAGATTGCTATCTATACTGCCCTGTTTAAGGAATTCTGCCAGGCATAGATCCATCAATTGTTGAACACGAAATCCGAACATATCCTGATGCCAAACCGGTTCAACAAAAGTTGAGACCTGTTAACCCACGCAAAGCGGTGGCTTTGAAGGCTGAAGTTGAAAAGCTGTTGAAGGTTGTTTTTATCTATCCCATAGCTTTGACAGAATGGGTATCGAACCCTATTCTTATTGATAAGAAGCAAGAGACTATCCGTGTTTGTACTAACATTAGAGATTTGAATAAATCCTGTCCTAAGGACAACTATCCCACGCCATTTATAGACCAGATTATAGATGCTTGTGCAGGAAGTGAGGTGTTCTGGTTTATGGATGGTTTCTATGGATACAATCAAATTCAAATAAAACCAGAAGACCAACATAAAACTGCTTTCATTTGTCCTTGGGGTACCTTCGTGTACAAGAAAATGCCCTTTGGATTGAAAAATGCTGAGGCAACCTTTCAACGGGCTATGAAATTTTCCTTCCATGATATTAAATCCATTGTTGAACCATACCTTGATGATATTCCTGCACATTCTCGTAAGAGGATTCAACATCCAGATCACTTACGGTTTATATTTGAGAGATGCAGACATCATAAAATCCACTTGAATCCCCACAAGTGTGTATTTTGTGTCGAGTCAGGAAGATTGCTCAGGTTCATTGTCTCTAATAGAGGCATTCAAGTGGATCCATTAAAAGTTGAGGCCATTGTAAATATGCCTCCTCATTCTATTAGGCAACTTCAAAGCCTGCAAGGGAAGTCTAATTTTCTTCGACATTTGATTGCTAACTATGCCAATATTACTAAGGGTTTCATGTGCCTACTCAAATAGGACACCCCATTTGTATGGGATGAAACTGCACAACTTGCTTTCGAGGCATTGAAAAAATCTTTGTTGTCGACACCCTTACTGCGTCTGCCAGATTATTTTAGGGATTTTATATTATATCTGGCCGTGTCTGAGTCGACCATTGGGGTAGTGCTGTTCCAGGAGGACGATAAGCTCGTAGAGCATTTCATTTATTATCTTAGCTATGCTTTGGCTGGACCTGAACTTAGATACTCCCACGTTGAGAAATTATCCTTAGCAACTGTTTATGGTGTTCAAAGGTTACGTCACTACATTTTACTGAGGACCATAACAATAGTGGCGAATGTGAATCTGTTTCAATATGTTTTGTCCCAATGGATTGTTGGGGGAAAATTCAAAAAATTGATAGTCATTCTCCAAGAGTTTGACTTGGATTTTCAGTCTGCTAAGTCTAAAAAGTCCTTAGTTTTTGCTGAGATTATAGCAGAATTTCCTACTGAATAAGATGTAGCCGTTGAAGATGACTCATTCCCAGATGAGAAAATCTTCTTGATATCCACCTTTGATCTTTGGTATAGGGATATTCTTATATATCTCCAGACTTTGAAGTACCCTACAGCTTCCTCATGGGAGGAACGACATAAATTATGCCTTCATGCTAAGAAATACCTCATCATAGGAGATACATTATATCGAAGAGGGGTAGATTCCATTTTGCGTTGATGCCTTACCCATGAGGAAGCGAATATTGTCCTGAATGATTCCCATAGTGGATTGTGTGGGGGTCATTTATCTGGGTTAGCAATGACCCAAAAGATACTACGTGCTGGTTATTTATGGCCCACGATCTTCAAAGATTGTGTGGAAGTAGTGAAGCACTGTCATCCTTGTCAGCTTTACACCAGGAAAATGCGGTCACATCCTGCTCCGTTATTTCCCGTTGTCTCAGTAGGCCCCTTTATGAAATGGGCGATTTATTACATGACATGCAACCTAGCCTCAGCTAGGGGGCATAAATATATCATTGTCGTTGTTGACTATTTTATGAAATGGGCAAAGGAAATGCCTACTTTTAAAGCCAACGGGGAAACAATATATTTCTTTGTATTCGATCAAATTATAGCACGGTTTGGTATACCCAAAGTGATTGTCACTGACCATGGCAGTCATTTTCAAAATAGCATGATGACGGAACTGACCACTATGATCGGATTTAGACAAGAACATTCATCTTCGTACTATCCGCAAGCAAATGGTCAGGTTGAGGCTGTAAACAAGACTTTAAAAACTATCCTTAAACATACAATTGATGCAACCCATTCTAACTGGCACATCATGCTATATCCTACTCTTTGGGCCTACCAAACTAACGTAAAAACTACTACGGCTTTCTCCCCATTCCAACTCGTCCATGGAGTGGAAGCAGTTATCCCGATTGAGTGTGAAATATCGTCTCTAAAAATAGCTATTCATGTGTTACCTGATATGACAGAGCTTGAGGAATGTCTAGTAAATTTAGAACACCTTGATGAACAGCGTAGAGATGCGCTGATTGCTAATCAAGCTCATAAGAATAGGGTCAAAACTCAAAATGATAAATCGGTCAAACCTTGGGTTTTTTCTAAGGGGGAACTTGTCTTACTTTGGGACCAAGACAAAGAACCCCTGGGGGTAGGAAAATTCAAGGCCATTTGGTTAGGACCTTATGTCATGTTGAAATTCTTGAAGAAGGGTGCATATGAGTTAATTGATTTTGATGGGAACAAGCTACCTGAGCCTAGAAATGGGCTCTACCTGAAGAAGTACTATGCTTAGGCTTAGCACTTTTTCTTGTATTTCTATTGTATGTATTTTTATGAACATTAGGTTGTTGGTTTTGTTTTTTATACCATCTGCTGGTTGTTGCAGATGTCTTCTGAAAGGTATATAGGGTTCGCCGATGGTGCCAGTTGCCACACTTGTAATCTAGCCTCAGCAGTGTAGGTCATTTACTCTCCCTCAAGACAGCTAGTTGCCACAGGAGGCGCTTGCTTAGGTCCTACTTCTAATAATGTTACTGAGTATAGGGCTGTAATTGAGCTTCTATGGGATGCTTTGTGACGTGGTATCACCCAGCTCGAGGTCCATCTGGACTCTCAACTGGTGGTCTCCCAACTCAATCAAGCTTATCAGGTACGAAATCCTATCCTATTACATCAGTTCATGCAAATTAGGTTATTGGAAATAAATTTTGAAGTTATTATATTCAATCACATTCCAGGAAATCAGAATTCATTGACTGATGCATATGCTAATTACATTTTAGATTGGCATCTAACACACATTTCATAAAAATATACAGCATGCACATAAAAAACACTTGTAAATGAATCGACAACAATATATATATATATATATATATATATATATATGTAGAGTATCTGTACATAAATAGTTCATGTCTAATCCTCAGATCCCGTCGTGACTGTATAATATACAAAAATGTGGATCGAAGTCCATCAAAATTTCCTAGATCTAAGCAGGACCACCTTGGTCCCCATGGTCTCTCTGTACTCTGGATTCCTCAGCCTCTTCAGCTTTGGCAGCCTCCACAGTATCTATGTACACAAGAACCTCTTTGGCCACTTTCCTCAAAAGGCGTAACTAGACCGGTGGAACTCCAACAACGAACTCCTGCATGACGGCCGAGATATGCTCTATCTGCAAGGTGGGAACTCTTTGGGTCAGCCTGGCCAGCTTTCCCTCTAGAACCCTAATAAGCCCTAGGTCTTCACCTATGACAAGACGAACAAACATGCATGGATGCCCCTCAGGGCGGACCGGTCCAATATCTTCATTTTGACATGTTTATAGGATTAAGACTATTAATTCTTGCGCATGATCTAGGAACTAAGAATCGATCTCATGAAAGAATAATCAACAAATACTCATGAAATGGTGTTAATCGAAACCAGAATGGTTTCCTCTATGTATATTCAATAAACAATGAATGGTTACAATACC
Organism: Pseudotsuga menziesii; assembly: GCA_001517045.1. Classification (NCBI taxonomy): domain Eukaryota; kingdom Viridiplantae; phylum Streptophyta; class Pinopsida; order Pinales; family Pinaceae; genus Pseudotsuga; species Pseudotsuga menziesii. The sequence goes on along the minus strand of LPNX010308193.1, from coordinate 553,266 downwards.
AATGTCGAGCAATAGCTTAACTCCATGAAGAATTCAAATACCTAAGGAGACAATTCAGATTCAGTGAGTGAGTCTAGCTTAACTAACTCTTAGCCATTCAATCACACTCAGTTAACCACTTGACCAAAACCCTAATTGACTCACCAAACCCTAATTGAAGTCGGAGTGCAATAAATGACTAAAACTCAACTGAAGGAGATCAAACACATGTCATAGCAAGTCAACCATCAAGTGCTAGTGCTCCATGACTTCAATGAACCCCGATGAGGTTAACTGAAGCTGAACTGACCATCAGAAGTTGGTGGAGGCGCCTTGTTGACTCCAGATCATTAAATAATAGTAAATAATCATTAAATAATCATTAAATAATATATTTAATGAGAGGAGGCACCCAAACTGACTTGTTGAACTGATTGTAACCACCAATTAGCAATTAGGTGCATTAATATCACTCAGATCACCCCCGAAGTGCTCTAGTTAGCCTCCTTGACTGTACGAGAAGGCTAAGTTAGCCTCCTTGATTGTAGGTAGGCATGGGTGTGACTGGATGATGGCAATTAATGCTCCACTAATGTCAATTAAACTTAGGATAATGGTTTAACTAGGCCAATTTGACCAAAAGAGTGTGTATGATGGTAAATGTCTCCAACACCCCCCCTTAAGCTATACTTAGGAAGAGTTAGAAAAAATAGATGCATAAAATGCTAGGGCCCTAGC
>LPNX010308193.1:518991-532994 GCA_001517045.1 Pseudotsuga menziesii | reverse complement strand
AACAAAGCAACGAGTTTATTGTTGTAAGCCCCATTTCTCGTAATCAAATGGATCTTTCCGAGTGATCTTGCTTTCCTTCACACTCGTAAAACTCAAGCTATCATGCTGTTCTGGAAGGAGCATTGGGTAGGTGGTAATTTAACCTTTTTTGAACCTCCCTAACTAAGTACGAAAAAGTTTCACCTTTTCTTCTACGGAAGTTAAGAGAATTCTTTTGTGGTATGTTTTATACTTTTTCGGCCTCAGGAGACTAAATTGGACAAAAAAGGACCCCCCTGGAGTCTTCTTTGGAGTTTTCAGACTCTCTAAATATGAAAACACCAACTGAGCATGTACTAGTTTGGGCTCATTAAATCCACGAATCAGTGACACTATCAAGCATTATTTTCCCATCTCTTCAAGCTTGTTAAAAAATGAAGAGGGATGCGAGTTGACTTTCCTGGACTCGTTAAAATTTAATAGGGAAGGTAAGGAAGAAGTTTTCTCTTGTTTTCAGTAGTGGTAGCATGCCCTCCTTGAACAAAGAACTCTCTATTTTTTTCCAATACCCATGTCTCAATGTTCACTTTTCGTTCAGCTATTACTTTGAGTTTCCTACTCTTCCTCTTGTCCGTTATACCTGGGGAATCTGATCATGTCTCCTACATGACCGATAAGTCTAGTTGTTATATCTATGAGTAAAATTCTTCCTTGGGTCATCTTTGTGTCGTGCTCACTATTCAAGGACTCAACCCAATGTTTGATCTTTATCCCGATCCCATCATTGTTATATTTGTTATCTATTATGTCCCTCTTCATTTTCCCAGTTCCTAGTCACTCTTGTGATCCGTTGGAGGATCTATTGCCTTCCTTATAATAGCATTGTTCCGTTTCAGTACTTCCTGATGACGAAGACCTAGAGGTTTGACGATCATACCTCAGGATTCACTTTCATCATTGGTGAATTCCTTTGCTTCAGTTGTCGATTATTACCTATTGATTGACAAACTGTTGAATCCTTTCCATGTTCGACTTCAACCTACATTTATTGACATGTCTTGGATTGTACTGGTTCTTTGGGATTGTTTATGAAGACCTTAGTTCTTCACATATGAACTAAGTTACGCAAGATTATGTTCCATTTATGTACACAGCTTCCAGATTTTTGAAGACTCATCATTATTGTATATTGTGGCTTCGATCCACCTTTGTAATATACGTGGTCTAGTACCTGTATCATATGATGTACTCAAATATTGTAAAGAATCTAGTGTTCTATTTTATTGAACATAGAATCCTCAGATATGACTTTGTATATGACATCATTATGTATTTTGTTTCAGGTACTACATCTGCTCCATTGGATTTCTAAGTTCTCCAAAGATCAAGATTATAATGTATTTCGGCCACCGTTTCCCTCTGACCTCACACATTAGGGGGCATCTGTTATCTACCCAAATGGCACTTCTCCGTCCGAGTGTCGACATTCCCTATGTGGCACACAAAAGGACACTTATGGATTGAAGGTTGCCTAAAAAATTATAGATGGGCATGTTATGAACTACATTCATTATCCATCTAGCTTGCCATTTTTACCTTTGAATATGTCAAGTGTCGTACGTGCCTTTGCCTATATGCAACTCGTGTACATACACGACTTTTCCTATAGCATGCCGCATACTATATGTGACTCTTTGTAATTACAACCCACGTACAGATTTGTACGCAGGATTCCTTTAGAGAAACTCGCGTGTCATATGCGGGTTGCCAGTATCAATACCCACGTACACATTGCTTTGACATTAAAAAAATAAATCATGATTATTTGAGATTTGTTAATCCCTTAACTATAACTATCTTAATTGTCTCAACCTCCTCAACCCTTGAAACTGCCTTATTTCACTAAGTATAATAAAGGCCTTGGGGAGGGTATTAATCAATCATACTTGGAGAGAAAAGTTATGCTGGTGGTCTCTATTCAGAAGTATTTGGAGCAGTGGAACTTAGAATCCTTTGGTTGTAGCGAAGTCCTTGTCTCAGGTGTTGGGTTGTAATCTGAACTCATTCACTATTGTTAATAAAGAGAATCCTTCTTTCAAATGTGTTTTGAATGTCTTTCATGTATCATGGTTTGATGAATATTTATGATTAAGCACTCTATATATGATTTATCTGACCTGTTCTATATACATGTATAAGCTTGCACTTGGAGGATTTGCTCTTTACAGGTGAAGGAGAAGCATCCCTGAAGGCTTTGGAGGAGAAGCAGAGCAGAAGAGGACAAAGATAGGATCAACCGTCGTGAATCAGGTGAGTATTTTATATCCTCTTGTTTCCTTTATGTACTCTAAAGTCGATTGCCTGCAAGTTTGATGAGTATGTTGGTAATCTCAGACTTTCGGTTATAAGGTGTTTATTCTTGTACAATAGACCATGTTTTTCCTCGCATCTCTGATCTATGAAATGCCTTTCTACCATCAATCTTTATCATTTCGAATAGGGGTCATCGATTCATGCTATCCTTTTCTCATTCCTATTACTTCTTGTTCTAGAGGAAGAATTCCACTCCACAGATGCCTTCAATACCCCTACAAACTATGAGGGTGCCTTCCCAATACTTGCTGATAACATCTTTCCCCAAACACCTCCTATAATAATTTTTTTTTGAATATGGTGCTAACAACTGGCTCCACAAGGGATGTTATCCTTTTAGCAAGGTAGCAACGAACCCTGTAGACCAGTCACTGAATCCATTGACATCATCTTCTTGCTTTATTTTTCTGAAAAAAAACATAATTCAAAAATGGTTACCTCTTTTGATCTTAGGGCCTTCTCTGCGGGCTTCAAATATTCCGATTCACCATCTATACCGACTGAAAAAATAAAAATATTTACACTATAATACAGGGAACTCCATCCCTTTATGCTAGGTAATGTTTTAGAAACCTCCCATTCATTGGGCCTCCCTCATACTGTGACCCATATAGATACTCAAGAATGAAAGCATTGTCACCTCTGAGTTCCACAATAAGGTATGGGCCTACCCACAAGTGATCAAATTTTTCATGTTTGCCTTTGTCTTCATGCGGGGCATCCCATTTTAACACCAGGCCCTCAACTTGAAAAACATACTCCTTTATTCTTCTGTCAAAGGTATTCTTCATCTTCTCTTGGTGTATCTGGACCTTATCATAGGCTTTTTCTCTCATTTCATTCAGTTCAATAATCTAGTTGATCCTTACTTGCATGGGATTAGGTTCATCTTGCTGGTCCTGCAATGATTTCATAACTTGAACTCCTAGAGATGTAGGAAAAATCACCTCAGCTCCATATACCAATTTAAATGGTGACATACCAATAGCCCTCTTTGTGTTGATCCTGTCATCCCACAAGGCATATTTCAACTTTGTATTCCAGGCTCTTTTGTTGTCCTCCAACAACTTCTTAATAATCCTTACCAGACTCTTGTTAGAGGATTCTGCTAGTCCATTACCCTATGGGTAATAAGCAGTAGAATGATTTAGGCTTATATGACATTTATAGAAAAAATTAATCATCTTCTTAGACTTAAACACGGGTGCATTATCTGTCACAATTCGTTTAGGACAACCACATCTTGCAAATATATTATGTTGTAGGAAATCCATTATCACTTCTTCTGTAACTCTTCTAGTGGGTATCACTTCAATCCACTTTGTGAAATAATCAATAGTTGTTAAAATCCACTTATGTTGTCGTGAGGATTTTGGATTTATCTCCCCAATGAAATTCAACCCCCATTGCTAGAAAGGTGCTTCTACTGATATAGGGTTGAGGGGAAGTGAAACCACCTTCCTTTTTCCTTTAAAAATCTGACACTTATGGCATTTAATTGTTTCCTTGTATACATTTGAGAACAATGAAGTCCAATAGAATCTTTCTCTCATAATTTTATTGGCAGTTACCTTCCAGGAATGGTGCCCTCCATAATCTCCTTCATGGAACTCTTTTGTTATATGTTGAGCTTCATTCTCTAGAAGACAATTCAACAGTATTCCACCAAGGTCTTTCCAATAAAGATACTATTCTGTGATACAAAATTTCACAGCCTTCAGCTTCACAGACCTAGCTTTGGTTTTTCTTAACCCTGTAGGAGGCTATAAATTCTGCAATACATAAACAATATCAGCATGCCAGGGAGAAATAGAAAAATATGGTTCCATCGGTACTTCTGTATCCAGCTGATTATATTGACTAGTTAAAAAATTTAGCTGCAAAGAATCGCAATGGGAATCTATCATTTTAGCCAATCCTTTCCCTTTAATCAATTTTGTGGGTTTAATTTCTATGCCGTACTCTAGAAGCACAGTGATCCATTTAGCTCTTGTCCCCTCTAGATTTGGCTGTGTAAGTATTCTCTTCAACATGCTGATGGGGACATATGTAGTTATATAAGAATGGAGGATGTAAATTCTAAATTCCTTTAAGGCCTTAACCAAAGAATACATTTTTTTTCCATTATATGATATTTCAATTCTCCATATCTCAATATCTTACTAAAAAATGATACAATATTCTCTTCTCCTTGATCATTTTTCTGTAACAAAACTACCGCCACAGTATTCTCTGAAGCATGTGAGAATTCTAAAAAATCTTTCTCAAAGTATGGACTAACCAACACAGGAGCTTCTAAAATGTATTGTTTTATATATTTGAAAGATTTCTTGGCTTCCACAGTCCATTTTATTTCATGATCTTTCCTCAGCATATTAGTAATGTTCATGGGGATTTCAAAAAAGCTAGCAATGAATATTCTCAAGAAATTCACCTAGCCAATGAAAGACTGTATTTCCTTCTTACTTCTGAATTCTTCCACCTTCAAGATGTCATTTACCCTATCTGGATCAATCCTGATTCCTTCCTTTGAAATAATATGCCCCAATAGTTTTCCTTCTTCTAGAGCAAAATTTGACTTTCTTGGATTTAATGAAATTCCATACTTTCTGCACTTAATGAAAACCCTTTCTAAATGTGTGATATGATCTTTGTCAAACCTGGAATATATAGTAATATCATCCATGTAAATCACCACAAACTTGTCCCTTTCATCTGCAAAGGAAATATCCATGGCACATTGGAAAGTGGCTCCAGCATTCATTAATCCGAACGACATCTTTGCATACATGAAGGTACCCTAAGGCCTAGTGAAAGCAATTTTTTACTGGTCTTCAGGAAACACCTTCACCTGATTGTAACAAGAAAACCCATCCATAGTAGATATCCTCTCTGATCCCACTACCCTTTGTAGGATCTGGTCCATCTTTGGCAAAGGGTAATTGTCCTTCAAAGAGACTTTATTCAAGTTCCTAAAATCCACGCATAGTCTTATCTCCCCATTCTTCTTCCTAACAGGAACCAAATTAGCTACCCATTTTGAAAACCTCATGTTAGCACTAATTTATTTTTGTTGCAGTTGGTCTTATTGCCTTGAAAATTTTGATTTTATGTTGGTGATCAGGCGGTTTTCAAAGTTTTCTCATTGAACATTTTATAATAAAAAATCAAGTTGGCAAGGGAAAGGGGTTAAAAATATTTGAACAAAAGAAAAAGAGCATTTTATACTCAGTGATGGTGCATAAATTCATTTATTTTAAATAAGGTTTTCAAACACATTGGTTACATCTATAAAATTTTGGCTTTCTAAGTCAATTTTTTATATTTTATCAAAGTTTATTATTTATTAAAATGAATATATTTTATGAAAAATCAAACAAAGGTCTATTTTTGTAAAATGGGGCTAAGCTCGAGCTCAACACTAAGAGCCTATATGGTTTCTTGGGGCCCAAACATTCAACATATCAAAGTGCACCATCAACATGCCAAGCATCAAGTATTATTACATTTCTTGTTCCTTGGTATATGATGCAACTCTTGGAGTTTATAAACAATTCAAGTATCACTCTCCTGGTGAATGTGGGATAACACTTCATTACAAAAGACATATGAAACGCAGGTATGAAAATTGACAGTGTTAAATTCATTCGTTTTTTTTAGTAATGGGTAAAATATGAAGAACGCTGCCAAAGGTTTGCGACTCCGATGGTTTGCATTATTTGGGCTGATTTCAGCGGTGAGACTATTTATTATCAGCGATGAGTTTTGTCATTGGGCGAGTCTTGTGGAATTCACGGCTACCATTTTTTTCAGTATTAGTCTCACATTTAAATGTATGATGAAATTTTTTTAGTACTCTTGGATTTAAGGCACAGATGAAGAGAGGGACACTCATTTATGCCAAAGTCGAGTCTCTTTGAGGAAAAATGATGCAGGTGAAAGTATTGGCCAGAGGAGGGCGCTAGCATACAACCCAGGCAAAGAAGAGGGCGCATTCTATTGGTAGCCAAGTATGGTGAAGTAATGAGAAATATCACCGGCCAAGGAAATATAACATGTTCCTGTAAATCAAATCGACAATCAACAATGCAGATCAAATCCCAAACCATCCAACGATTGGCATTAATTCCACGACATCAACATTGGAGGAGAAGCAATATTTTCAAAATTGCAGAATAAACTTGCTCGGGGTCAAATGGAAAAACGTGTCCAACATCCATCGCTCAGCTAAAAAAATGCATGGATGAGGAAAATTCTACTACATCAAAAAGCATGGCGAAATGTAGTTTTAAAATCTGCGGAATTTTTATGATGCTGAAAAATGAATACACGTGGAAAAACAACATGTTTTAACCAAATAGATCAACCTCCCAGAAAAATTCCGCTGGGTGGAAGTATGGTTGATTTAATTTCTAAAAGCTCATCGAAATTTTATACTATCGATAGGTAAAGAAACGTGTCAGGTTTATCAAATGGATCAATGATTGTGAATTGTTCCACCAGCACAAGTAAACTAGATATTAAATGTTCGATGGAAATAATAGAAGGGGTACGATTTGTATCTCTCTCGCCAATGAGACATGCAAAGAGCCCATGATTAAATTGCACGAGGGTGTATGTTCAAATCTAAAGGTTCCATCTTTACCTACATTTATTTCACGTGATAAATTTTCAATGCCCAAGACAGACTCTAAATGTCTATATATAACTGAATTCCATGGAGATGACTTTATAAAAGAATTCAAACTTAATTCCACATGCAGATGATTGTATACATGAAATTTGCATTTTGTCAGTCAAATGTGGCGATGTCAGTGAAATGTCTTGGGTACATTTTAGACACTATATTTCCTTGTAAATTCAATAAAATCACTTGTAATGGCAGAATATTATTTAGTCCCAACATTTAAAGACAAGGTTCCTTAAGCAGCAGAACATGTTTTTTATAAAAATGATTGTTTTAGTCATTTCATTTAGAGAACTGTTTTTGGAAAACAAAGAAGCATTTTCCAAAAATAAAAGAGGTTTTTCATCATAACATGATGATATACAATAATATCTCCCAGGTTTTACACAGGTGCTAAGGATTGGGAGAAACGAAGTCATCTTTAGAGGGAAAATGTTCAAATTTCAAAATTACTGTTCTAGTCATCAAATGCAAAGAATTGTTTACATCAAATAAAGATGAATTTTTAGAAACTAAGATAGATTTTTCTTAATAACATTCCTATCGCCAATAACCTCTCTCAGTTTTCACATAGGTGCTATGGTTTAGGAGAAACAAAGTTAGTTTTACAGGCCATTTTTCATGTTTTCCAAAGGACTATTTCAGCCATCAAATTCAAAGAATTGTTTCAGACAAATGGAATTTAATTTTACACAACTGATAGAGGTTTGTATTCCTAACAGTTTTATCGTCAAAAACCTCCTTTAGTTTTTACACAGTTATCACAGGTTGGGATAATTTAAAATATCTTCACAAGTTATTTTTCCAGAAATTTACAATTTTACTATCTAAATCATCAGTTTCAAAGGAAGATTACGAGGAGTTGGAGATGAGTTTGGAGAAAAGAAGACATGGGTTTTTTGGACACATGGTAAATTAAAAAAACCTCGTTCATTTTTCACACAGTTGTCACCATGAGAGAAATGTAGGAGGGACTTGAAACTTATTGTTCAACAGTCTGCATCCTGAAATGAAGGGAATTTGTTGTAACTATTTTTTATTTTTAGAAATCAGTTAGTTTTTTAATTTAGGGTTAGGTAAAGGTTATTTTGCCATAAATTCAAATATAATTGATTTTTTTAAGGTTTGATCAAGATCAGAGAGGCTCTACATTGTAATGGCTTCAAGTTTTCAGTAGATGAATGAAATTTCCAGAGGAGGAATGTTAAACCTTTTCATGGTAGAGATTCCCGTGGCATCTTTTTCTTCAGTAAGTAATTTATTTATGTGACTGTTTATCCTATTTCCCACTCCATTTCGTATTTTCTTTCATGCCTGAGCATTAGTGTTTATGGGCTAGAATTCATCTCGCATGCTCTAGGTCCATTGTTCGATCATTTTCAAAACATTTTCTTCTAAAGTCTTGCAAGAATTCACCCTAGTTAGGTCCTCTGTTTGATGGGATGTCTCCCTTTGTCTACTAATCAACTCGCTAATACTTCAAGCCCGAGGAAATGGTGCCTACCTTGTCTCTATTCATAAACCTTCAAAACCCTACCTCTTGCAACCTATTTCAGATCTAATTGTTGACTCCATTGCCCAATGGTCTCCTCCATGACTGTCCTACCAAGTCTTTTAAAACAACCTTGTCCTATTTGTCCCATCAGAAATTTGACGTTCTAATTGTCCTTGATTGAATATCTTGAGTATAAAAAATTTGTAAATAGTGAGAGATCCCTCTCAAACTGTATTAGGTCAGAAATACATTCTAAAGTGGTTTTTGTTGTTACCTCAGGATCTACCTTTCACAACCTGGGTACATTCTGAGTGATAACAAATTGGCGCCGTTTCTGGGGAACAAAAGTTCAAATATTCCCTAGGTATGAATGAGATAGTTTCAGATTTGATTGTTGATGGTGAACAATAGTCAGATATCAGCAAGGTTGTGCATCTTTCACCTGGCGACTCCATCTTCGAAGAATCCAGTTTTTAGAATTCCTATGGCGACTCCACTGTCAAAAGATTGCAAAGTTTGAGGAGTTGATTCAGTTTATTCAGTTTATTCATTTGTCGAGATGATTTCTTTATTTGTAAGGTATGTTCCTATGAATCATGCTCACATTCCTAGTTTTCCAAATCAAATACCTAAAGTAGATTGGCAAACATGTCTTCCAAAGTTTAAAGATCAAAAGAATGATGATGTTGCTCTTCATTTGGTTAGATTTAATATGCATATACATAAGTTGGGAGTTAAATTGCATGAGGATTATTTAATGAAAATTTTCATGGCTACTTTAGAAGGAGATGCAAGGTCATGGTTTGAAGGGTTACCATCAGAAAGTTTCTTTTCCCTTACTGATTTTCATACAGTATTTCACGAACATTACAAAAACCAATACCCCTCCTTGTTGCTGGTTCAAGATTGCTATACGCATGTTAAAGGTTTCATTGGAGATTTCGAAAACATGTATAGTGATGATGAGTTAATGGATCAAGAGATTTTAGAAATTTTATATGAGAACCAATTTCAGAAAAAAGAAATACAAATTAGCTATCTTCACATTCAAGAAAAATATCAGCAGTTAATAATTTGTTCCTCGACTGAAAGAGACATGAGCCAAGACTCTGATTCAACCAGCTACATTTCTTTTCCTAAAGTAGATGATAATTTGCAGCAGACTTGTCAATCTTTGTGTGACCAAGAATGAAGTTGGGATGGTCAATCAAACCCTTCTTCATATTATTCAAGTTCCGAAGTTTTGTTTCAAGATGAGGCTGCTTATTCCCAATCAGAAAATTCCTTTTTGCAGCAGCAATTTCGTTTAAGTTCTAATGCTTCTGTGGGTGATTACATAAAGAATTTTGATTCTGCAAATTTTTAGTCTTACAGTCCTTCCACATATTTATTTTCTGAAAATACAATTAAAGAGAAATCAATTAGAATTGGAAAAAAGATATGAGCATGAAGACGATCAGCCTAGTGATGTGAAAGAAGAGGGTTATACTCTTGATGGTTTTTCTGATGATTGCGGTCAGCTTGTTAAAAATTATGTTAGTGATGGTTTTAAATAAAACTTTAGTCTACTTATATATAATGAAAAAGAAAAGCAATCATGCCATCAATCTTAGTATGTGAAAGAACCAACAGTGTGCAATAAACAAAGGGATCACAAAGAAGGAGATGAGGACTCTCAATGGGATGTTTCTTTAAATATTTCCAATTCAGAAACATTTTGTGAAGAAGACATATTTCTACTTAATCTTGTTGAAGAGCAAAATGATATTCCTCTTGAAGTTCTTGACGAGAATGGAGGTGTAAATTTAGAAATATTAAATGAAGTTGCTGATATATCATTTAAAAACAATCATGAGAATTCTTTTCAAAGCTCTTTTAAAGATTGGTTTGGAAGTATGCAAGAAGAGTTACTTTTTGGAAATCCTTCTAATGGTAAGCAAATGACAGAGTATATTGAAGGTTTTCATGCTTTTTATGATCCACTAGCAGAATACATGGATAAAATTTTCAGATGGGGTAGTTGGATATGCGTTTGCAGCAAAGGACAAATTTTTCATCATAACCTATTGCTATTTTGTTCTTATGTTCTAATTTCAATTAAGCATGAGGAAGAAATGGAATTATTGGATAAACTGCTTGATTGGATTCATTCAAAGTCGGATTTTTCTTGATTGGACATTTGTGCTTAGTTAAGTAGGATAGGTAGGCATGAATAAGCTCGACATGGCGAGCATTTCTTTCAGCATTTTTTAGTTTGGTTTCAGTTTCAAGTGCCATTCAGTTACAGGTTCAGGTTTGTAGTTACAATTAGTTTTCAGTCTTCAGAGTATGGACAGGTTACAGGTTGAAAGAGTGGAATTTGTTTGCAGAATAGTTTCATTTGATGGTTTAGTTCAGGACATGTTGAGGGTTTCATGGAAATATTGGGGACAACCCAATAGATTTGGCACTTAGTCTACGGGGTTCTTTGCTATCTCGCAGGGAGGATAGCATCCCTACTGGAGCCAGCTATTAGCACTAATTTATTTTTGCTGCAGTTGGTCTTATTGCCTTGAAAATTTTGATTTTATATTGGTGATCAGGTGGTTTTCAAATTTTTCTCATTGAACAATTTATAATAAAAAAATCAAGTTGGCAAAGAAAAGGGGTTAAAAGGTTTTGAACAAAAGAAAAAGAGGATTTTATACTCAGTGATGGTGCATAAATTCATTTATTTTAAATAAGGTTTTCAAACACATTGGTTACGTGTATAAATTTTGGCTTTATAAGTCGATTTTTTATATTTTATCAAAGTTTATTGTTTCTTAAAATGAATATATTTTATGAAAAAATAGACAAAGGTTTATTTTTGTAAAATGGGGCTAAGCTCGAGCTCAACACTGAGAACCTATATGGTTGCTTGCGGCCCAAGCATTTAACATGCCAAGCATCAAGTATTATTACATTTCTTGTTCCTTGGTATATGATGCAACTATTGGAGTTTATAAACAATTCAAGTATCACTCTCCTGGCGAATGTGGGATAACACTTCATTACAAAAGACATATGAAACGCAGGTATGAAAATTGACAATGTTAAATTCATTGGTTTTTTTTTAATAATGGGTAAAATATGAAGAACGACACCAAAGGTTTGAGACTCCGATGGTTTGCATTATTTGGGCTGATTTCGGCGGTGACACTATCTCTTATCAGTGAAGAGTTTTTTCATTGGGTGAGTCTTGTGGAATTCATGGCTACCATTTTTTTCAGTATCAGTCTCACATTTAAATGTATGATGAAATTTTTTCAGTACTCTTGGAGATAAGGCACAGTTGAAGAGAGGGACACTCATTTATGCCAAAGTCGAGTCTCCTTGAGGGAAAAGGATGTAGGTGAAAGTGTTGGCCAGAGGAGGGCGCTAGCATACAACCCAGGCAAAGAAGAGGGCACATTCTATTGGCAGCCAAGTATGGTGAAGTAATGAGAAATATCACCAGCCAAGGAAATATAACATGTTCCTGCAAATCAAATCAGCAATCAACGACGTAGATCAAAGCCCAAACCATCCAATGATTAGCATTAATTCTGCGACATCAACATGCGAGGATAAACTATATTTTCAAAATTAGGGAATAAACTTGCTCGTGGTCAAATGGAAACACGTGTCCAACATCCATCGCTCAGCTAAGAAAATCCATGGATGAGGAAAAATCTGCTACATCAACAAGCATAGAGAAATGTAGTTTTAAAATATGTGGAATTTTTATGGTGCCAAAAAATCAATACACGTGGAAAAACAACATGTTTTAACCAAATAGATCAACCTCCCAGAAAAATTCCGCTGGGTGGAAGTATGGTTGATTTAATTTCTAAAAACTCAGTGGAATTTTATACTATGGATAGGTAAAGAAACATGTCGGGTTTATCAAATGGATCAACGATTGTGAATTGTTCCACTAGCACAAGTAAACTGGATATTAAATGTTCGATGGAAATAATAGAAGGGATATGATTTGTATTGCTCTCGCCAATGAGACATGCGAAGAGCCCACGATTAAATTGCACAAGGGTGTATGTTAAAATCTAAAGGTTCTAGCTTTACCTACATTTCTTTCACATGATATATTTGTAATGCCCAAGACAGACTTTGAACATCTACATATAATTGAATTCCATGGAGATGACGTTATAAAATAATTTCAAACTTAATTCCACATGCAAATGACTATATACATGAAATTTGCATTTTGTCAGTCAAATGGTGGTGATGTAAGTGAAATGTATTGGGTACATTTTAGACACTTAATTTCCTTGTAAATTCAATAAAATAACTTGTAATGGTGGAATATTATTTAGTCCCAAAATTTAAAGACAAGGTTCCTTAAGCAGCAGAACATGTTTTTTATAAAAATGACTATTTTAGTCATTTCATTCAGAGAACTATTTATGGAAAACAAAGAAGCATTTTCCAAAAATAAATGAGGTTTTTCATCATAACATGATGATATACAATAATCTCTCTCAGGTTTTACATAGGTTCTAAGGATTGGGAGAAACAAAGTCATCTTTAGAGGGAAAATGTTCAAATTTCAAAATTACTGTTCTAGTCATCAAATGCAAAGAATTGTTTACATCAAATAAAGATGAATTTTTAGAAAATGAGATAGAATTTTCTTAATAACATGCCTATCCCCAATAACCTCTCTCAGTTTTCACACAGGTGCTATGGTTTAGGAGAAACAAAGTTAGTTTTACAGGGCATTTTTCATGTTTTCCAAAGGACTATTTCAGCCATCAAATTCAAAAAATTGTTTCAGACAAATGGAATTTAATTTTATAAAAATGAGAGAGGTTTGTATTTCTAACAGTCCTATTGTTTAAAACCTCCTTCATATTTTACACAGTTATCACAGGTTGGGAGAATTTAAAATATCTTCACAAGTTATTTTTCCAGAAATTTACAATTTTACTATTTGAATCATCAGTTTCAAAGGCAGATTACGAGGAATTGGAGATGAGTTTGGAGAAACTAAGACATGGGTTTTTTCAAGCACATGGTAAATTACAAAAAACTCCTTATTTTTTCACACAGTTGTCACCATGAGAGATATGCAGGAGGGAATTTGAAACTTTTTGTTCAGCAGTGCGCATCTTGAAATGAAGGGAATTTGTTGTAACTGTTTTTATTTTTAGAAATTAGTTAGGTTTCGAATTCAGAGTTAGGTAGAGGTTATTTTGCTATAAATTCAAATATAATTGATAGTTTTAAGGTTGTATTTTCAAGAGCAGAGAGGCTCTACATTGTAATGGCTTTAAGTTTTCAGTAGATGAATGAAATTTTTAGAGGAGGAATGTTAAACCTTTTCATGGCAGAGATTCCTGTGCCATCTTTTTCTTTAGTAAGTAATTTATTTATGTGACTGTTTGTTACCACCTAATTTGTACTTAGTGTTTTTTTATCAAGTGACCCTGGTGAACCGGACAAGGA
>LPNX010308193.1:499199-518854 GCA_001517045.1 Pseudotsuga menziesii | reverse complement strand
GTTTTTCACTCCATACCTCCAAAGTTGGGGTGGTCGGCTTGGAATTTAGGCCTGTTGAGGTTATTAGAGTCTATGTGTCAATGTATAAACATGCTAGACATCATGGTCAAGTCATATGAACATGTCTAAGTCCCTCTAGGTTTTTTCAATTTTTTCAATTTTTAGTTTTTTCAGTGTTTTTTATTAAAATTTAATTTCTCCAAGACTCAGGCTATTTTTTAATAATTTAATTGGAAAATTTGATTTTGTAATAAAATTTGGCCAAATAATCTGTTTTAGTCATGTAGGTGCTCATTTTCAAGCTAAGAGCACCATGTAAACCCTTGGACCCACTATTTCCTAGTTTTGAGTGATTTTCCATCACTCAGGTCAGAAATCCCCAAAAATCAATTATTTATTATTTTAATTAATGAATTGATGAATAATGGAGCAAATCCAGAATCATAGATCAGTGGATTCTCAGTCGATTTGCTTGAAATCAGTCAGATCTGAACCAGATTAACTGGATCTGAAAAATCCTTGACTGAAGGAGGTGATCAAATTAGATCCAGGGTTGATCTTCAACATCCTTTATGGGAAATTTCACCCTTCCTCTCTCTTCCACATGTTTTTGCTCATCTGGATGATTTTTGGTGGATGCTTCAGTCAACAGGTTGAGGTGTCAGTCAAATCAGCCCCCCGATTGACATCTACACTTAGTGAGACTCAGATATGGCTTAGTTAGACACAGGTCAGGCATTGATTAACTCTCCATCAGCTGATTTGGTATATCTCCTTGGGATTTGTGCCCCCTGGGTTGGATCTCCTAGTTGTTTTATATATCCAAGCATAAGCCTCCTCTTCCAAGCTAGTTAGAACTGGGATTGAGCTGCTACTACTATTGTATTGTTGTTATTGTTCATTTGAAATAAAGAGAATATTTGGAGGCAAGACGGTGTTATGCCATTGTATGTGTGGACGATCATTGCCATTTTTTACTAAGGTAACCTGTATCTATGTTCATAATTTGATGATTGCTTGTGGATTCATTGATAAGATTGATAATAAGCTTATTATAATATTGATAGGAAAGGTGCTTTTCAATAAGTTTATTGGCCATCTCTTTCCTTTGATACATGTTTAGAGATCTAGATTCAGCATGTTTTATAAGTTTATATGCATGTTATTCTGAATCTTTGTGTATGTACTAATCGGATCTCACAAGTATTTTGGAAAGTTTTTTTATTTCAGTTGAGCTGCAGGTTCCTATATTGGAGAGGATGCTGATATAGTTTTCTTATTCACTGTCTCAAAAACCTTCCAAAGGCATAGTCCCTTGTCATTCCACCTGAAAGCTCGACAATGGATCTTCAAGGCTACCAGCTTTTCTCTCCTCCTCTTCCTCCTTCAAAATCAATTCTTTTACCTGGTTACTTTGTTCACAGCTTTGATATTGTTTAGATCTATTATATTAAAGTAAATTTAATATAGATATATCTTCTCAAAGCCCATAATATATATCTTGTTCTTAAAAGGTTTCATAAGCATTCTAGATCTAGCTTTAGGGAAATCGTCCTTTTCGCATGGAATTTTAAAGAGAATTTGTAACTTCCATGCATTAGATTTCTGTTTTCTGTTATAAAAGATAAATCTAGCAATTAGTGCACATCATATTGGCTGCCTAAAAGGCAATCCAATATCCCAAGGAAAGCTTGCTTTCCTTGGTTCCCTTTTTACCTTTTTTAACTAGTTTTAACTTATCTTCTTTTTTGGTTAAAAGTAAGTTGACCCAAAGGTACTTTTAGAGTGCTTTTGGGAATATTTAAGTCTAATAATCTCTCTGGTTTTTAGAATGTATAACATAAAATAGGAGGATATGTTGTTTGAAAGTGACTTTTGGGCCTTCTGAATCCCCCCTGGGGTCTCCCTTTTTTACTGAAATATTTAATTTTTGCACTTTGTAAGCTCTTGATTTCATTCTATATAAGAATAAAGAGGCATCATATCATTTTTCTGATATTGTAACCACTGGTAATAAAAATAATTCTAAATAGGCTCTTTAGAGCCCATTCCCCATCCCCCCTGGGGGGATTTGCGTCCGTGTCATTTTTTTCTCTTCGTTCATATTTTTTCAATCTAGCGTAGTAATAATCTACAGGGTAGTATACTTTGATTTAAAATCATTTCCATATTCCATTTCTATTGGTTTCAAAGTAACTTTAATACTTACCCCACGAGCCTCCTTTTTAGCCAAAAGGTGAAGAAAGGTTCATGGTAGTCTAATTAGAAAATTGTGGTTTGATTATCTTTTTATGTTTCATTTGCTATCATCATTTGTTTCAGTAACCATAATAAAATCAACCCCTCCTTGATTCCTAGATTGAGGTCCACTTGGACCGAAAGAGGTTCCTGGAGGGTTTTCTTTTTAACAAGAACATCCATCTCAAAATTTACTAAAATTGACAAGACTCTGGTGTGTATGCTCTGCACTTGGCTGCAGTTCATTTGATCAGTCAAGTTGTATCAAAAGCATTTGAGTTACTAGTATAATTAGGATTCACTCTCCCAAATTGACAAACCATCAGGTGAAAATCCAACGCCTAAACCAAACCATTATGGTGGAAAAATACCCAAAGGAAGCAGGAACTTCTGAAAATTGACCTCGGGGCGCCGATCTCTGTCACACCCTAACGGGTGCGTTATGAACAATAGCCCCAACAACTCCATTCATCCCACATATTCCTTGCGGGTAGCCGTGAAGGTTTAATTTTGGACATACACCAAGTACTCTCGGGTATATCTGGAGTCCACCCCTTCGCCTAATTTTAATCAACCCATATTTCACATTAACTTAAAACATACCAAGAGGAAATTGTAAAACATTCACTCCAAGCATATGCAAGTACATTGATTATCTATTGACTCCATTTTAAGGCACTGGCTATTTTCTTGCTACATATATATATATTGTGTCTCAGCATTGTGCTTTCATGTGCTCATTTTGTATCTTGTCGTCTATGGTTGTTTATGGTTAAATTTCAAACTCCTAAGTAACTCATTCAATTTAACATCACCATACTAAATAATTTTTCCTTAGTATTTTAATAGGGTCTACCCCCCTTGGCTTCGTTAGGATTTGAGCCTAAACGGAGGAGTCAAGAACAAGGTGACATCCTTGACTCGAGACTTGCCCCCAAGGACACACCAAGTGGCTTGAATATTTCTGCCACGTGACCCAGGTGTGTGAAAGGTGGCAACACTGTTTATCCTATTTTCCACTCCATTTTGTATTTTATTTCATGCCTGAGCATTAGTGTTTATGGGCTAGAATTCATCTTGCATGCTCTAGGTCCATTGTTCAAGCATTTCCAAAACATTTTCTTCTAAAGACTTGCAGAATTAACCCTAGTTAGGTGCTCTGTTTGATGGGATGTTTCCTTTGTCTACTAATCAACCTGCTAATACCTCAAGACCGAGGAAATGGTGCCTACCTTGCCTCTGTTCATAAACCTTCAAAACCCTACCTCCTGCAACCTATTTTAGATCTGATTGTTGACTCCATTGCCCATTGGTCTCCTCCATGACTCTCCTACCAAGTCTTTTAAAACAAACTTGTCCTATTCATCCCATCAGAAATTTGACCTTCTGATTGTCTTTGATTGAATATCTTGAGTATAAAAACATTGTAAATAGTGAGAGATCCCTCTTTGACTATATTAGGTTAGAAATACATTCCAAAGTGGTTTTTGCTATTACCTCGGGATCTATCTTTCACAACCTGGGTACATTCTGAGTGATAACACCTTAGAGTCACAATTATTTTTGCATCAAATAGCTTTTTAATCTCCTTTTCAATGATAGGTACTATCTTTGGATTGATTCTTTTGAGCTTCTTCCTAAATGGTTTTTCCCCATGCTTGATTGGGATAGTATGATGTATAATGGAAGTGTCATACTCTTTGAGGTTATCATAACTCCACGTAAACACATCTGCGTATTTCTTCATCAGGTTTACATATTCATAATTTTCTTTAGCAGGCAATTTCTTGGATAAATTTACAATTTTTGGGTCATCTTCAGTGCCAATATTTTTATTTTCCACAGCGTTTTCAGTAGGTTTGACCTTATGATCTCTGGAAACGTCGTTTTGGTAAAAAATAGTCTCTAAGGGGATCAAACCTCTGGGGATGTGATTATGTTTTAACTGGACTATATCCTTACCTCCCAAATATCCTTTCAGCTTCTCTACTCCAGCGATCTCTTCTTCATTCCCATAAGCCTCTAGGAAATTCTCAGAGTCAGCACCATCTTCATCTATGCGGGTATTCAAAAACTCACCAGACAGTTCCAAAAACCTTTTGATTTGCATATCATTTTCAAAAACCTTCCAATATTTGGTGTTGTAAGGTATGGAGGGCCTATTCACAATGCCTAATTTGTATTTTCTCTTACCTATGGTAGGAGTTTCAAATTTCCTAGCTACAGTTTCCAGAGAGTCTGTCACTGTATTCTCATACCTAGGAATCATTTGGACCCTGTGTTTGGTGAAATAATTGTTGATGTATTTGTAACTTCAGAATGTATTGACTTGTATATTTTATGTATTGTACCTTAATGTTTATTCTGGTAAGTATCTGTAATGTAATTAAGTCATGTCATACCCTGATGTTCCTATCAGGAGATTCAATCATGTAAACAAGTCATGTAAAGTCATTGTGGGTAACCCTCCTTACTGATAAAGGGTTAAAATCCCCACAGTTGTGGGGCCCTAGGGTTATTAGACTCTCCTAGAGAAGTCAATCTTAATGAGTTATTGTCAAGTTAGGAATTAGTATAAATAGAGAGTGAGCCTCTCTATTAATCACACATTCACTCACACTTAGTTATAGCGCATAATTGAGAGAGAAGAAATTGATGGGACAAGAGAGAGAGAAACTACTCCTGTCGAGAGATCATCATACTATTTTAGGGTTTTTCTTTTGGTGTTGATTCTATCTCTAAGGAAGTTGCGGGATTTTCTCCTTTATGGTTTCCTCAAGGAAAATCTTTGTGTCCATTATCTCTTATGTTTGATTGTTGTGCTTGATATTCTCTCAGTTAAAGATCCTAATATAATGCTTGCTTGAATGATAAAAGTATAACATGGTATCTCTTGGGCCGTGGATTTGTCCATTTTTCCATCACTTATCGACATATATTTCATCCTTTTTCTTCCTATTATTGCCCATTTATCATTTCAATTTCCATCAATTTGTTGTAACTACGCGTAAACACCATACCACTTCCATTGATGCTTTAAGTGGTTAATAATGATTATTTTCCTTTATGTTTGATGAATTGAAGACTATTATGCATAATTTTATTAATGATGGTTTTTGGAGTGATTTGTCACGTACAGGACACTCACAGCTAGCTGTTACAGCCTTAATTGAAAATGCATGCCAGATAAGAAAACCTTGATTCGCGTCTCACTTTGTGGGCCGATGGAAACGAATGTCAAAAATCCAAGAAATGGGTTTTGTGTGTAACAACCTGATTTACCTGAATCTTGAGGAAATTTCCAAAAAAAGTCACGGTTTGCGATATATAGGTGGTTATTCGAGAGGGTATTTTCCAGATTTACTGTTGCGGCCTATTCCAAAGTTGTTAGTAGTTACGGTCGTGTTTCAACTGTTACAGATCACAAGTTAGGGGTTCAGTTCCTCATTTCGATGAGATAATTTAATGTATAAATATTTAATCAATCTCATTGAGAAGGGGGAAAGAGAAAGTAATGCTATGATGTAGAATTTGATCCAGATCTATTGTAATCATTCCATTCTAATAATACATGCTGGAAATTTCTTAATTATGGAGTTGTAGACTTTCATTGTGGAGATCCAGCTCTGCTCAGTGGAGGAAGGGCCCTCCTCCCTGAGTAGATGCTCATGGTGTTGATTGTAGGTGTGTTATTGCTTAGATTTGCTTATTATTTCATTCATGCTTTTATTCATGAAGCTTATCATAGTTGTATGCTTTCATTCATTAGATTTGCCATAGTCATTGTGTTGTTAATTCATTTGATAGATCATTGGCCAACATAGCACTTCTTTTAGATGTATGCAATTAGATCTTGTTTCATAAGAATTGATTATGTTGAAGTGTGATTAGATTTACAGTTTGGGTTTACAAATAGGATTAGGATTTTTTTCTTTTCAAGAAGGTTTGATCTATTTTACAAATAGTTTCGATTGCATACCAATAGATAACAGTGTCACGTAGAAATTGTGCTTGCATAGATCTTGCATGATAGCTTTGAAATAAAAGACTTCCTCAGGTTGATAATTTATGTTTATCACTCTGCATATTAATTTTTATTTAACTGACATATAGTGGGCCCAACATTTTGGCGTCGTTGCTGGGGAAATATGAATGGTGCAAAAGTACATCTGACATTGTTTTGTAGATGCATTGTTAAAGTAGAGCATGTAGGTTGCATGATTACATTTGAGTTTATTGAATTTACTTTGAGTGTGAATTTTTTGTCTTTTCATTTAGTTTTAATTTATTTTCAATATTTGGAGCATAAATCTTATCATTCCCCTTAGTGGTGTTGTAACCACCACCCATTCTACTAACAAGTTTACAGGAACACTCGAAGGAGGATCCTCAAGATAGCACACGAAGAATCTAATGAAGAGATGGCAGGTAAGAAATATGGAGAAGTTGTTACCTTTGAATTTCCCATAAGAGATTCAAGAAGAGTGGCACCAATGAAAAGCATCCCCCCACATGTTCTACCAAATTTTCACGGTTTGGAAAATGAATACCTTGATGTATTTTTATTTCAATTCGAAACACTTTGTAGAGGATATGGTTATTGTCCTAATGATCAAAAGTTGAATTTGTTTCCCCTTACTCTAAAATGAATAGCCCTCTCATGGTTCATGAGCCTTGGTGGGAATTGTATACAAACTTGGGAAGACATGAAACATGTATTCTTGAAAAGGTACTAAGATTATTGCAGGGTCAATGAATACACCTTCAAAATAACAAAAGGAGAAGAAGAGATTTTCAAGGAATACATAGAATGCTTTCAATATAACCTCCAAAGATCCAAACAAAGGAAATTGGGGAAGGAGACCTTAAAAACAATTCTGCTCAAGGGAATCCAAGGTGAATATTTAGAAGTACTAAATCTTATGGGAATAGATAATGTATTTCACTTAGCATATGATGATATTTGTGAGTTATGTAGAAGTTATTCAAGACAAAACTTCAAGACTGGTAAGAACTCTAAGGAACTTTTATCTTTATTTTTGAAATCTGCTGCAAAAACAAGAATTTTACGAGCTGAAATCAATAATGTATTTAAAAATACTGATGCTGATATCAATGATTCACTAAATTCAGAATTGATTGTTTCGCAGGTTAAAGAAAATCATGAGGAATTTGAAGAAACAGTTTTCCCTTGGTGTCAGAAGAAACATCTTGCAATGGATTTTCCTTTGGATAGTCCCACAATTTTTGGAATTTGTGACTTGAATCATTCCACATTTCATTGTCCCTCCTTACCAAGGATGAAATAAACATATCAAAGAGATGTTGAATTTGTAGCCAACTCATTGCAACAATCATGGCAACCGTGGCCTACATATATGGTTCGAAATTCTATCCCTCCATTTCCTTACTCTCATACTCAATCGTTTAATACTCTTCCACCATGGCAGTTGTTGTAGCCTCAATTTAACTCTTACCTACCTTATCAGCAACATTGGAATTTCCTATCTTATGACCACATGGCCACTCTCCCTCATGCTGCAACACAACTTGGTCCTTTAATATCAAATTTACAAATCAATCCTCTACATTAGCCACATCTATTTTCTCATCAAACTCCTCAGTATCCAACACAATTTCCTCTCCAATCCAACCTCCACCTTAAGCATAATAAAGCAGTACAGTATGCTTACAGTGCTGAACTGCAAAATGTTCCTACATTTCCCTCTTGTTCTACCTCACCTACACTGCTGCAAAATGACTCTGCGTTATTGTAGCAAATCCATATGAGGCCTGAACATGTTTTAAATCCAAGATTTGCATATGGAGTTTCTTCTAGTCCTTATAAGCAAGTAGACAAGATCAACAAGACACACATAATATTTGATGAAGAATGGACATTGGAACCAAAAATTGAATCATCCTTTACATCATTAGATCTAAATCTCTTATCCATTGAGGAATATCATTTTACTAAGGAGCTTCATGGTGTCACATCCATGAGAAATCAAGGGAACAAAGACTATATTGAAGCTTGGTTTCAATCTGTCATCGGTCCGCAAAATCATTCCATAGTTTACCAATTCTTGGCACCATGATTTCAAGGAAAGTTGATTTCTCATATCCTAGCATTCATAAAGTTATATTTTTTTGTTGGGAGTATGAGCCTGCTTGAGTCACTTCTTCAAAAGTGGCTCCATTGGAAATATGCATACACTTGAACAATTTTTATATTTCCAAGTAGAACAGGGTAGGATAGAATAACAGAATAAGACCATGATTTTGTTTTTTTTAAGTTTTTTATTTTTGAATAAGTATGCTCTCTTCATGTGCCTTGTTGCGATCTGGAATATCAGAAAGTAGAAAGATAAGGAATGGGTATGATATGTTTTCAAGAATGTTTTGGAATTCTTGACTATTTGAGCAAAATGCTTAAGATCATTTTTATCTTCAATGTTCAAAATTTAATTTGTCTCTATTTGTTATAAAAAAAACAACTTTTCTGAAAACAAAATTACAGTAATTAGGGAAGGTGAATGAAGGATCCACAGTAAAATGAGCCAATGATTATGTAAACCTTTCAAGCTTGAACTTTGGCATGAATTTGTTAGTTGCAACACCCAGTTGTGACTGTCAGCTATGACAGTGACGTGCAACACCCAGCTGTGACTGTAATACAAGTGAGAATTTATAATTTTGAGACACGTTTGTATTGCACATCATGGTATGTATTTGGTTTTCATTTATATATAACACATCCATTGAAAATACACATGATTTATTTCAACATTATGTCATTTTTTAAGAATTGCAGCCGCGGCTGCAACAGACTGTCTAAATCAATATAGGTGCTCAATCCTTGAAATTTTTGGTATGGGTGTGTTTTATATTTAAATTTATATTATTAAAAACATTCACACCTATTTCGGTCACTTTTTGGGGGTCAAATTTCATTTATTAAATTTTTGGTGACATTTTGGCTTGAAAATTTTACTAAAACACTTTCGGGACAGTCCATCTTTAAGAGACCAAATAGAATTATTTTTAAAACCTGTTTACATCTCAATTATCTCTTTGAATATAGTTTCCAAAACAATTTTAATTTTTAATATTGGGTAACAAACTAAAAATTTATGTCCAAAATACTAACGGGGTGTCAAGCAGGCACCTTAGGAACAGAGCTGGGACAGTCAATTTTTGGATTCCTTATTGGAAATATATTGCAAACATATTCTGTTGGTATATTTCCCTATGAATCTAATTTACAACACAATTTGAATCACTCCGTTTCGATATCGTATGCAAATTTTATGACCAAAATACCGACTGCCTATCACAAATCAGCATTCCTAAAACTCTGCTTCCTAGACTGTTCATTGGCTTATTTGACCCATAAATTCTTATTGGATTCAAAAATTGTTTCTAATGGATATACCTACATGAATCTACTTTCATCTCCAATTGTAATCACATCAATCCATTATCAATTGAAAAATTTAAGCCTACAACCCTGACTGTTGGTCTAGTCCAAAATTCGAAAAAAACACCTTATCATGCAGGCTGTTACTGAGTGATTTAGAACATCATTACATAGAATTTTAAAAAAACTTTTTCTAATAGAAATATACCTATGAATTTACTTTCATTTGACTTCAGAATCACTCAAATTGGACAAGGAATGAATAATATATGATCAGAATACCGTTGGTAAGTCTAGATGGACATTGCTCTCCCGCAGGTATAAAATGGATTTTGCTTTGTTAATTTTTCTTTGGATTTGTTTTATAAGTAATTGTTTTTTTTTTCCATGAGTGTTGGGTGAAGAGAGACCAATCAACTCTCTTCTTCCATCATCTCATGTTTTATTGCAAGCAAGTGTTAGGTTTTTGCACGTCCTTGGAAGAAGAAGGTCAATGCATGCACAAGTGACTCTTGGAGACTTTTTATCAATTTGCAAATGGATCGAGCACTTAAAAAATAGATATATTGATGTGAAAACCATTCTAATGTTCAATAAGTCAAGTCCCATTTATACATGACAAGAATCCTTTACCAATTGTTTCCAAAAAGAAACCTTTCAAGAAGCCAATTGCACTATGGTAGATTCATTCACCCTCCTCATTTCAAAACCCTAAAATCCATTCATGTCGAAGTCCCATTTTCCACTACTTATGTAGTCACGATAACCGTTTTATTTTCCATCACTACTACATAATGAGTTCAAATATACTTTCCACTTCTGAGTTTCATGTTGGTTATATTTTTCACTATGATTCTTCATAATCATTTATTTGTACTCGTATTGGATGATGTGGAATTCATTAAGGTCCACCTTCCAATGGTCTTGTCCCATCGAATCCGACACATTATCTTGGATAGAGATTAGAGTTTTATAGTTCCTTGGTATCTGCATGAATCAATGGCATATTTCCTTGTGTCTAATGATGGGGATTCAACAATGCCTCTTGATTGATAAATCTTATAGGTGACTCGACTCTAGCACATCCATTCGTACCTGTCAAGATGCACTAAGGTAATTTAGAGCTCACTGTCATCAAATGTGAGTTTCTTCACATTGGTTAATGACATACATTAATGGCCGGTAATCCAATGATTTCTTTCCATGCTCGACTTCAGCACATTCATTCACATGGTAAGAATTGTACCTCGATTTGTAGCAGCTGAAGATTATCTGATCTAATGGTTTCAACAATGACTTGCAGCATCATTTGTTTCAGTAGTTTTGCAATTACTTTCCATTTTCTTCCAGTAGTTAGCAGTATTACATGAAACCAGCACAACATCATGGATCAAATTCAGCCTCATCCAATTTCAGCTCTCATATACATCTATCTTAGCATCATATTGGTCTACACAGCTCCATCATACACCAGTCCATTCATGTAAACCAAGGATTCCATTGAGATAACACTTGAGGTAAAATAGCATGAGTTTTTTATTTATTAAAGATTTAGGGAAATGTCATGAAGAACCACTAAGCATTAGCCATTTCCATTTTCTATATAGCATTTTATGTCCATCCATTCCCATCCTTGCCCACTCAATTCTAACACTTCATCATTCATGCACATCCACTTCAAATTCCTACCCAACATCTCACCAACCCAACTGACCAAGCATGAAAATAATCAAAGGATACGTTATTGTTGTCACATAAGAACCAACAATAGGAAGTCTTGCTGCTGCCACACAAGAACCAATAGTAAGAAAAGAAGTCTTGTTGCTGCCACACAAGAACTAGCAGTAAGAAAAGAAGTCTTGTTGCTGCCACCTAAGAACCAGCAATAAGAAAAGAATCCTTGCTACTGCCACATAAAAACCAACACTGAGAAGAAATAAAGCAGTTGCTTGAAGGTTGTTCTTTGCATATTTGAGAATTTTTATGCATGTGGGAATCACAAATCTTCTATGGATGCAATTTGAGGAAATGATGCATTAGGGCATGCTTTGCATTCAGTTTGGGGGAGATGGCTTTTTTTAACATAGCTAAAAACTCATCTCTTCCATGAGGACATGGAAATTATTCAGTTTGGGGGAGAAATGAAAGGCTGCTACATTCAGTGGTATGAAGAAATGAATCCTACATTACATTTTCAGTCATCATTTCTAGTTTATGAATATGTTGCCATAAAATAAAGGTATGAGTTCCTTGGCTCATTTTTATCATCCACTAATGCAAACATTGGTTTTATCCATCATGAGCATTTTAGTTTTTGCAGCTCCAACTCTATCAGGTTTTCATTTACATATTCAGAACTTGATGTGAGAGTTGGCCCATGGTTATTGGCATCAAAATTACAAGAAGTAAGTGAAAATATGAATAAAGGCATTCGATTTTGAAATGGATTATTCAAAGATGTGATCAATGTAATTTGTTGTGATTAACTATCAGCCTCAACATTTTATTTTCTTTAGGCCCAGATCGGTTTAATATATCGTTCCAAGGGTAATATTGGTGTGTAGTACGACTTATTGTGAGCAAATTTAAAGGAGATCACTGAATGTAAATTTGTTGGAGAAAATATTTTCAAATCATAGCACAATAGAGAGTTGGGTGTTATTCACAATTTTTTTTCAAACAAAGCACAATGGAAATCATGTAGAATCATTTTCAAGGTCTGATGTGAAGTTTATCTCAGGAGCATTAATGTAATGTTTACTCCCAATATTGGTCTATTGTCAAGAAAAGATAAATGTGGACACGATCTATCTTTAGTTTGGGGGAGACAGTGGTTGTTTTCATTCCTTGTCAAGTTCATAGCCAATAATTTTTTGATAATTATTGTGGATGCTCAAAACAACTTTTGCCATCAAGTTCACATTTTGTTTCTCATTTGTCCACATTTTTAATACAAAAGTGCAGAATTTCATTGAAGGATATATTGAAAATAGTAAACTATTTTTTTATGAAATTTTGAAGGAAGAAGCATTACACTAGGAAGAACAACTGTGGTAAGTTCTAGCTCAATCCAATGGATGGTTTTTGAGAAAATGACCATCATCACCTACAGCCAATTCGCATTTTTCTCAAAATCTGTGATATGGGTTTGTCTATTTTTTGTGTGGAAATGCATTAGAATGGTAAATACTTGCTTGAAAATTTTCAGCTCAACCCAGTTTGTATTTTTTGAAATATTGGTTCAAGAAATTTAGCTGCAACACATTTTTATTCATGTTCATCTACAAAAGTGCAGAAATTGAAATAAGCATATATTGCAATTGGTAAATTATATTCTCATTATTTTTGGACAAGAAATGCATAACATTAGGATGAACAATCCTGGTAAGTTTCAACCCAATCCAATGTGTGGTTTTCGAGAAAATGACCATCACAACCTACAGCCAATTTACATTTTTCTTGAAATCCGTGATGTGGGTATCTCTGGTTTTGTGTGTGGAGGTGCATTGGACTAGTAGAAACTCGCCTAAAAAATTTCAGCCAAACCTAGTTTGTATTTTGTGAGATATTAGCTTAGGAATACCAGCTATGACTCCACCATATTTGTAAAATACACTAGCTGCGACTCCACCAGTTTTTCCCAAATTTCATTTTTCTCAAAACCCGTGATGTGGGTATCTCAAATTTTTTGTGTGGAGGTGCATTGGACTAATAGAAACTTGCCTGCAAAATTTTGGCGAAAACCAGTTCGTCATTTGGGAGAAATTGGTCTAAAAATTTCATTGTTATATTAGCTGCAACTCTGTAAAATATTGCCCTTTTCTCATTCCATGCAACTGCAACTCCGTAAAATATTTCATTTTTCCTATTTCATGCAGCTACAACTCCGTAAAAGCTTTCATTTTTCTCATTTTGTGCAGCTGTAACTCCGTAAAATATTTCATTTTTCCTTTTCTGTGCAGCTGCAACTCCCTAAAATATTTCATTTTTCCCGTTTCGTGCAGCTACAACTTCGTAAAATATCAGCCTTTTTTTTCGTTCTGCGCAGCTGCGACTCCGTTAAAATTTTTCCCATTTTTACTCTTGCTCGCTGCTGCAACTCCACCAACTTCTACTAACTTTTCATTTCTCCTGGCTACAACTGTTCCAATTTTTCAATTGCAACTCTTCGAGCTGTAACTGTGTGAATGGTAAAATGAAGGAACAATTGAATGAATTCTTCTAGTTGGATGCTACATAGGTTCTGGGTTGCATGAGGACATGAAACAAGTTCAGTTTGGGGGTGATGTTGGGCCATGGATTTGTCCATTTTTCCATCACTTATTGACATATATTTCATCCCTTTTCTTCCCATTCTCACCCATTTATCATTTCATTTTCCATCAATTTGTTGTAACTACTCGTAAAACACCATACCACTTCTATTGATGCTTTAAGTGGTTAATAATGATTATTTTCCTTTATCTTTGATGAATTGAAGACTATTATGCATAATTTTACTAATTATGGTTTGTGGAGTGATTTGTCACTTACAAGACGCTCACAGCTAGTTGTTATAGCCTTAACTGAAAATGCATGCTAGATAAGAACACCTTGATTCACGTCTCGATTTTCAGGTAGATGGAAATGAATCTCAAAAATATGAGACATGTTTTTTATGCGTAACAGCCTCATTTACCTTAATTTAGAGGAGATTTCCAAACAAAGCCACTGTTTTCAATATACATGTGGTTCTTTGAGAGGGTATTTTCCATATTTACTATTGCAGCCGGTTCTAAAGTTGTTAGCAGTTACAGTCGTGTTTTAGCTGTTATAGATCACAAGTTGGGGGTTCAGTTCCTCATTTCCATGAGATAGATAATGTATAAATATTTAATCAATCTCATTGAGAATGGGGAAATAAAAAAGCAATGTTATGATGTAGAATTTGATCCAAATCTATTGTAATCATTCTATTTTGATAATACATGCTGGCAGTTTCTTAATTATGGAGTTGTAGACTTTCATTGTGGAGATCTAGCTCTACTCAGTGGAGGAAGGGCCCTCTTCCCTGAGCAGATGCTCGTAGTGTTGATTGTAGGTGTGTTATTGTTTAGATTTTCGTATTAGTTCGTTCATGCTTTCATTCATTAAGCTTATCATAGTTGTATGCTTTCATTCATTAGATTTGTCATAGTCGTTGTGTTGTTAATTCATTTGATAGATTGTTGGCCAACATAGCACTTCTTTTAGATGTATGCAATTAGATCTTGTTTCATAAGAATTGACTTTGTTGAAGTGTGATTAGATTTACAGTTTGGGTTTACGAATAGGATTAGGCTTTGTTTTCTTTTCAAGAAGGTGTGATCTAGTTTACAAAGAGTTATGATTGCATACCAATAGATAACACTGCCCGATAGAAATTGTGCTTGCATATATATTGCACGATAGCTTTGAAAAAAAGACTTCCCTGGGTTGATAATTTATGTTTAGCACTCTGCATGTTAAGTTTTAATTAACTGACATATAGTGGGCCCAACAGTATCAGAGCTAACATGAGAAGAAGACACTTTGCAGCTGCGGAAACTAGGGCTTCCTACTTTTTGGATCTCTCTCTACATATTTTCAGCAAAAATAGGTTGGGCTGACTCTTCTCTCTAGGGCACATCTTTCTGTCGAAGCATAATCTGATTCTGAGCATTTTAAGTTTTTGATCCGACACTACTACCGGAAATTTAGGATTTACATAGAAGTGGAATTTTGAGTGAAATCAGGCCTCAATTGATATCCTCCTGAAAATCAAAGTTCAGAGACAAGAATCAAGGTTTTTGGTTGGGTAGAACTCTGTGAAAGTCAAACCCTAATCTTCTCCTAAACCAGCACTGCAAACATTCAGCTCCAGATCTAGTTTTGACATCCTGACCTCATAAGATCTAAACCTTTGTATTTCCATTTGAGGTTCTCTGTTAATATGTCTCATCATACCAAGCTTGATGAAAAGCTTGAGGGATCTGATAACTTCTAAACCTGGAAGTATAGGATCTCCCTAGTTCTGGAAGAAAATGAGTTGGACTCTTACATCACTGAAGAGGTTCCAATTCTAGAGGGAATTGAGGCCAAGGCCTTACACAAGAAGAAATTGGTAATGGCTAAGAGGATTATTGTTGATTCAATCAAGGATAACCTCATACCATAGGTGTCCTCCCTAAAGACACCTAAAGCTATGGTTGATTCCCTAACCAAATTGTTTGAAGGGAAGAACATAAACCGAAAGATGACTTTGAGGAACAAGTTGAAGAATGTAAAGATCTAGAATGAGGAGACCATACAGTCATACTTTACAAGGGTCTTCCTAATCAAAGAACAACTTGATGCAGTAGATGAAGAAGTGGAGAATGCAGATATTGTGATGACCACCTTGAATGGTCTCCCTAAATCATGGGATTCTTTTATCAAAGGAATATGTGCTAGAAAGAAGATAATCAAGTTCAGTAGGTTGTGGGAAGAATTCTCACAAGAAAAAGCTCAAATATTATCTCGATAAGAAAACATGGGAAATGAATATCAAGCTCTCACATTACACTCCAAAAAAAATGTAAGGGACAATCATCATCACCGAGGTAAGCATTCTCACACGAAAGATGATTCTATAAAAACAAACAAGGATCTATCCAAACTCATATGCTATACATGTGATGAAAGAGGACAATTTGCTAGAAATTATCCCATGAATAAGAGTGGTTCTAAGAATAAGAAGAACCCCAAAAGAACACATCATGCTCACACTGATGAGGATGATGATCCTCCTAGAAAAAGAGTCAAACAAGAAAGTGAAGACTCTTCAAGTGATGAAGAATATGTTATGATCTCTGCCCTCACGGGAACTATCACACATGGAAGCAAAGATTGGCTTATTGACAGTGGGGCTTCCAAGCACATGACAAGATTCAAGGAATATTTTGAGAAACTATCCGAACATAATTCACCCCATAAGGTGAAACTTGGGGATGACTACCAATATCCCATAAAAGGTAGTGGTGAATCCTCCTACAAGCTAAAATCTGGAAAGTCTATGAAAATGAAGGATGTCTTTTTTGTACCAGGACTAAAGAAGAATCTTTTCTCCATATCTGCATTGGATGCAAAAGGCACGAGGTTGCATTTGTAGATGGCCAAGTCCTCATGTGGCAAAAAGGAAATACTATTGACGATGCAATAATAATTGGAGAGAAAGAGGGAGGATTATACAAATGGAAGGGAAAACTAGAAGAAGCTTTGGTTCATGACTCAGTGGAGCCAAATGAACTTTGGCATAGAATGCTTACACACGTACACTATAGAGCACTACCACTTGCAAGAAAATCTATTGAAGGACATCCAGAAATGCAGACAAAACATGAAGGAGTTTGCAAAGGATGTGTGAAAGGAAAGAACACAAAGAAGGCATTTCCAAGTAGCGAAAGCAAAGCAAAAGGAATCTTGGAAATCATTCACCTCGATGTATGCGTTCCGATGTCATCCAACTCATTAAGCATGTATGTATACTATGTTTCTTTCTTTGATGATTTTTCTATAAAGACATGGATATACTTCATGAAAAACAAGGATGAAGTATTCAGCAAGCTCAAAGAGTTCAAAGCCTAGAACAAGAATCATACAGAAAATAAAATCAAGACCTTTCGATCAAACAATGGCTGATAATTCACATCAAATGAATTCAAAGAATTATGCAGAGATTCAGGGATTAAGAGGAAGTTAACCACTCCATATAATCCATAGAAAAATGTAGTTGCAGAAAGAAAGAATAGAATGATTAGGGAAGCTACAAGGGCATTGCTTCATGATCAATATCTTCCTATGCATCTATGGGAAGAAGCTACTAGAACAGTTGTGTATGTATAGAACCATACTCCGCATAAAGTACTTGAGAAAAAAACACCTAAAGAAGTCTTCTCCAGAAAGAAACCAGAACTCAGCCATCTCAGAATATTCGCCTGTCAGGTGTACATATACATTCCAAACAAAAAGAGGTCAAAGTTGGATCCTTCATGAAAGAAGGGTATATTTGTGCGATACTCTGAAAGCTAAAAAGCTTATAGAATATACTTCCCATGATTCAAGAAAATTGAGATAAGTAGAGAAGTAACATTTAACGAAGACTCAACCTACAACAAATACAGAAAGAGACTAGTTGAAGACTCTAAAGAAATAGAAGTACTTGGAGCTCAAGATAGAACTATGAATGATGCAAATCAAGATGAAGATTGAGAAATAGAAGAACCCCATGAACCTGTAGATCCACCTAAAGAGAAGAATCCTAACAAGAGGAAACCTAAATGGGTACGAGAGGCTATCCAAGGTGTAGAAATATATGGGGCTATAGAAGAAGTGCACAGAGAGAGGAAAAGAACCAGGTCCTTCTCTGGCTATGTAGCACTATTGTGTGACTTCATTGATAAAGAACCTTCCAACTATGAAGAAGCAACAGAGAAGAAAGAAAGGAAGGATGCTATGATCAAGGAGTACTAGTCAATCATGAAGAATGATGTCTGGGATGTTGTCTCAAGACCACATGGGAAGTCTGTTATGACTTCCAAATGGATCTACAAGATCAAGCATGCTGTAGATGGTAGCATAGAGAAATATAAAGAACAATTTTTGGCTTGTGTCTTCTCCTAGAAAGAAGGAATAGATTATGAAGAGACTTTTACACCTATAGCTAGATGCACTTCCATCAGATCGGTACTTTCTCTAGATGTAGTGATGAAATGGAAGATACACCAAATGGATGTCGATACCGCCTTCTTGAATGGTGTAGTAGAAGAGGAAGTGTATGTGGAGCAGCCACTCGGTTTTGAAACACATGATAGGGAGTCTCATGTGGGTGAGTTGAGGAAAGACCTTGTTACCACCTAAGTTGTACTTAGTGGTTTTTATCAAGTGAGCCCGGTGAACCGGACAGGGCTAACTTGTTCGGACTTCAAAAATACCTTTGGAAGTACCTCTAGGAAGTGCTTGTTGTACTATATCACATGTTCATACCCCATGAGGGAATTGTAATAAATGTTCTAGCATGATAGTGTCTGTAAAAGACTCGGTCTCTTAGACTTTATTTGTCAATCCGATCAGCCCAGGGTGTTTTTTCCCTTGGTTATTATTGGTTGTTGAACAAATGACTGATAATTTCTGAGTTTTTCACTACATACCTCCAAAGTTGGGATGGTCAACTTGGAATTTAGGCCTATTGAGGTTATTAGAGTCTATGTGTCAATGTATAAACATGCTAGACATCATTTTTGAGTCATATGAACATGTTTAAGTCCCCCTAGGTGTTTTTCAATTTTCAATTTTTTTAGTTTTTTCAGTGTTTTTTATTAAATTTTAATTTTTCCAAAACTTAGGCTATTTTCTAATAGTGTAATTGGAAAAATTGAGTCTGTAATAAAAGTGGGCCAAATAATCGGTTTCAGTCATGTAGGTGCTCATTTTCAAGCTAAGAGCACCATGTAAACCTATGGACCCACTATTTCCTAAGTTTTGAATGATCTTCCATCACTCAGGTCAGAAATCCCCAAAAATCAATTATTGATTATTTTAATTAATAAATTGATGAATAATGCAGCAAATCCAAAATCATAAATCAATGGATTCTCAGCCGATTTGATTGAAATCAGTCAGATCTGAAGCAGATTGACTGGATCTGACAAATCCTTTACTAAAGGAGGTGATCAAATCAGATCCAGAGTTGATCTTGAGCATCCTTTAAGAGGAATTTCTCCCTTCCTCTCTCCTCAACACGTATTTGGCTCAACTAGATGATTTTTGGTGGATTCTTCAGTCAACAGGTTGAGGTGTCAGTCAGATCAGCCCCCCGATTGACAGTTGCACTCAGTGAGACTCAGATCTAGCTCAGCTAGACACAGATCAGGCATTGATGGACTCTCCATCAGTTGATTTCACTTGATTCATAGCTTGCTGTTAAGGTAGTTTCATTTGCTGTTCAATAAGTTTAATATCC
>LPNX010308193.1:418830-493394 GCA_001517045.1 Pseudotsuga menziesii | reverse complement strand
GCATTTGAGGTGAAACTGCTATTTTTCCAATTTTTTGCACTTAATTATTGTCTGCCTGAATGGTTTCTGAAATCATAAGGATAGATCATTGTAAGTAAGCTTAATTAATTTCTATTTGTTGCATATGTTTGAATGAGTTAATACCTATATGTTAAATAAGGTTATTTGCATACTGTATCATCCCTTTCTCATATGTATCTTCAGATCTGATAGTTCTGTCTTCAGGAGTTGTGTTGTAGTTTACAGGTTTTCCGTGGCTGGAAGATCTATTCTTCAGGTTTGATTCCATTGATTTCCAGCAGATATTTCTAATATCGTGCCCCTCGGTGCTTCTCTACCAAGTTCCCTCAGGAGATCTGCTTCAACAACAAGCACCTTTCTTCCCCTTTCTCTCCTTTAAAAATGATTAAACTTTCCTCAAACTGGTTACTTTAAAGGCTTCTTATTAATATGATCTATCTCATCAAGAAAAACACACATAGATCTAATTAGCAATATCCCTTCCAATTTCTAGATCTTAGCTTCATTTTGCATATAAAGTTCAATCTCAAGAGATCTAGCCTAAAGTACCTTATTTTCGCAAGTAATTTAGTGAAAATTCATAGCTTGCTGTTAAGGTAGTTTCATTTGCTGTTAAATAAGTTTAATATTCTGCAATATCAGTGCATTTTAATTGGCTGCACAAACAGCAAGCGAAGATCCCAAGGAAATCTTGCTTTCCTTGGTTCCTTTTTCATCGGTTTAGCTAGTTTAATTTCATTATTTTTTAAGATAAAGTAGGCTGACCCAAAGGTACTCTTAAAGTTATTTTGGGAATTTGTTATTCTAACATGCTCACTATCCTTTAGCATGTCTAACAGAGAATAAAGGAAGCTTCTGTCCAAAGTGGCTTTTGGAGCGCTCAAATCCCCCCAGGGGTCTCTCTTTTGTCACAAAATTTGTAAATTTTTTGTATAACTATAAGATCTTGGTTTCAGCATGTATAAGGACCAATAAAGCATTGATTTATCAGTGCTTTGATATTGTAACCACTGTAATAAAATCATTCTTTGAATAGGCTCTTTCGAGCCCATTCCCCATCCCCCTGGGGGGATTCGCGTCGGTGTTATTTTTGTCATTTTCTGCTTATTTCCTTTTCACTAGAATTGATCTGATTTGCAGGGTAGTATAATTGATTTATTTATTAATTCCATATTCAGATTCATGGTAGGATTAATCAGAAAACCATATTTGCGTAGTTGTTTTATTTTTCATCTTTTGTTTATCAGCAATTTAAAATTAACCCCTCCTCGATTCCCCGATTGAGATCCAATTTGATCGAAAGAGGTTCTTGGAGGATTTTTTTCTTTTAAAAAAGAACACTTAGTTAAAACTTATTAAAATTTACAAGACTCCAGTGTGTATGCTCTACACTTGGCTGCGGTTCGTCCAATTAGTCAAGCTGTATCAAAAGCACTTGGGTGACTAGCATAATTAGGACTCACTCTCCCCAATTGAAAACCCATCAAGTGAAAATCCAACACCTCGATCAAACCTCTACGGTGGAAAAATACCCAAAGGAAGCGGGAACTTACTGAAAAGTGACCTCGGGGCGCTGATCTCTGTCACACCCTAACGGGTGCGTTACGAACAATATCCCCAGAGACTCCATTTCAGCCCACATATTCCTTGTGGGTAGCCGTAAAGGTTTTGTTTTGGACATACTCCAAGTACTCTCAGGTATATCTGGAGTCCCCCCTTAGCCTAATTTAATCAATTCATACTTCAATTTTAACTTAAAACATACCAAGATGCAATCACAAAACATTCACTCCGAGCACATGCAAGCACATTGATCATTTTGATTTGACTCCATTCTAAGGAACTGATCATTTTTTCTTTATATATATAAATTGTGTATCATCTTTGTGCTTTCGTGTGTTTATCTTCGTATCTTGTCATCTTTAATTGTTTATAGTTAAAATCTTCAAACTCCTAAATAACTGATTCAGTTTAACATCACCACACTAAGAAATCATCCTTAGTAACTTAATAGGGTCTAACCCCCTTGGCTTCATTAGGAGTTGAGCCTAAACGGAGGAGTCAAGAACAAGGTGACAGCCTTGACTCGAGAATTTCCCCCAAGGACACATCAAGTGGCTTGAAGATTTATGCCATGTGACCCAGGTGTGTGAAAAGGCGGCAACAAACCTGTACGGTTTGAAATGGGAACCCAGGACATGGTATGGCTGAATCGATGGCTTTCTATTCATTTTGGGATTTACCAAAAGCAAAGAAGATTCCAATCTTTACTACAAGGTTGAAGAAGGTAACCCAGTGATACTCCTACTGTATGTAGATGACCTATTTGTAACAGGTGGAGATGGGTTGATTACTGATACAAAGAGGAAGCTTGCTGTTGAGTTTGAAATGAAGGACTTGGGTATGATGCACTATTTTTTAGGCATGGAGGTGTGGCAGAATGCAGATGGAATCTCCCTCGAAAAAGTGAAGTATGAAGTAGAGATCCTGAAGAGATTTGGGATGATGGACTGCAAAGCCATGACCACACCTATGCCATTGAACTCGAAGATTCTAAGTAATGCTTCATCAGAGTCAGTTGATGCTAAGATGTATCGTCAGATGATTGGGTCCTTGATGTAGGTGATGAATACGAGACCAGATATTTTCTTTGATGTGAACACATTGAGCCAGTTCTTGACAAATCCTAGACATGTTCACTTGATTGTTGCAAAGCATATTCTGAGGTACCTGAATGGTACAGTTGATTATGGGCTCAAGCATGAAGCGAATCAGAAGATTAACTTGGAAGGTTACATTTATTCAGATTGGGCAGGCAATGCCATTGATAGAAATAGCACTTTAGGGTGCTGCTTTAGTATGGGATCAGGTGTGATCTCTTGGTTTAGTAGGAAGCAGTTCTATGTGGCACTGAGTACAGCTGAAGCAGAGTATGTCGCAGCCTCTTCAACTAGTTGTGAGGCAGTATGGCCGAGGAAGCTACTATCTGATTTGTTTGATATCCAGTTGGATGCTACTTGTATATATTGTGACAACCAGAGTTGTGTGAAGTTGTCAGAGAACCCAATGTTCCATGACAAGTCGAATCATATTGAGATTAAATATCACTATATCAGGGATATGGTACAGAGAGGAGAAGCGAAGCTCCAGTATGTTGCGATGAATGAATAGATAGCTAATGTGTTGACCAATCCATTAGCTAGAGTGAAGTTTGTGTACTTCAAGGAGAAGCTTGGTTTTCTCCAAATCGAGGTTCCCTCCAAAGGGAAGTGATGAGTCCATGACCCATTATGACATGGTGAGAGGATTAGCTCCTTCCATGGTTAAATGTAAGTGCAAAGATGATATGATATGATTGTGGGTTGTGTTACCACATGATCAGTGTAGGGCCATTCTTATGTGATTGAGGGATGTGTTCCTACATGATCAGATATAAGTGTTGAAGGCCATTCTCTGGGAGAATGGAGGCACCTGGTCAGTTACCAAGAATACTCAGCCTAGAGATGAGGGCCATTTTGATGTGATTAAGGGATGTGTTGCCACATGATCAGATATAAGTGTTGAAGGCCATTCTCTGGGATAATGGAGGAACCTGGTCAGTTACCAAGAATACTTATCCTAGAGCTAAGGGCCATTTTGATGTGATTGAGGGATGTGTTCCCACATTATCAGATATAAGTGCAGATCCATTATGATGTGACTTTGGGATGTGTTCCCACATGATCAAATGTAAGTGTAGATCCCTTCTGACATGATGGATTTTTTCCTTACATGGTCAGATGTAAGTGCAGATCACTTTCAACATGTATGATTGGATTGGTTCCTCTCATGGTTGAATGCAAGTGCAGAGCCCTTTCGACATGTATGATTCGATTGGTTCCTCTCATGGTCGAATGTAAGTCAATATCCTTTCTAACATAGTTGACTGGATTGGTTCCTCTCATGGTCAGATGTGAGTGTTGGGCCTTTCTGACATAGATGGCTGGATTGGCTCCTCTCATGGTCAGATGTGAGTACTGGGCGTGCCTTTCTGACATGTATGGTAGATGTGTTCCTCGCATGCTCAGATGTAAGTGCTGGGCAGGCCATTCTAACTTACAATCAGATATAAGCACTAACGAATACCTACATGGAGGCTAGGCCTATAACCAGCATGAAAAAGGGTTGGCTCTATAGAACTTCCTATGACGAGAAGAATCAAGAGATAACACATGTGATGATGATTCAGCAGAGATGATCCAGATCCAGAGATGATCCAAATCTAGTGATGTTCCAGATCCAGTGATGATCTAGATCCAGAGATGATCCAGATCCAGAGATGATCCAGATCCAGTGATGATCTAGATTCAAAAATGAAGATGAATTGAAGATGAAGATAACTTGATGATGATCAAGATGATACAGAGAATAAGAGTTGTGTTGATAAATTGTGTCGAGAGAATACCTTCTTAGTTAAGAGGGAGTGTTGATGTATTTCTAACTTTAGAATGTATTCACTTGTATATTTTATGTATTATACCCCGATGTTTATTTCAGGAAGTATCTGTAATGTAATTGAGTCATGGCATACCCCGATGTTCCTATCAGGAGATTCAGTAATGTAAACAAGTCATGTAAAGTCATTGTGGTAACCCTCCTTATTGATCAAGGGTTAAAGCCACTGGAGTTGTGGGGCCCTAGGGTTATTAGACTCTCCTAGAGAAGTCAGTCCTAATGAGTTATTTTCAAGCTGGGAATTAGTATAAATACAGAATGAACCTCTCTATTTATTACACATTCACATACACTCAGTTGTAGCGCATAACTGAGAGAGAAGAAGTTGTTGGGACAAGAGAGAGAGACTACTACTATCGGGAGATCATCTTACTATTTTGGGGTTTTTCTTTTGGTGTTGATTCTAACTCTGAGGAAGTTGTGGGTTTTTCTCCTTTATGGTTTCCTCAAGGAAAATATTTGTGTCCATTGTATCTTATGTTTGATTGATGTGCTTGTTATTCTCTCAGTTAAAGATCCTAAGATAATGCTAGCTTGAATGATAAAAATCTAACAATAATTCCCGAACATGTCCCATACCTCATTCCGGTAAGACCTCATTCTTGGATGCCTAGTATGGTAGCTATCGTTCACCTGATTCACTACATGTTCTGAATCTCCAAAGATTTGGACCCTTTTAGATCCCAAATCCTTCAATGCATGCAAACCCAGCAACAAAGCCTCATATTCTGCTACATTATTAGTACATTCAAAAACCAAGTTGTAAGAATAAGCTTTAGTATCTCTAATGGGGGAAATTATGTACACACCTACACCAGCACCTATTTTAGCTACTGAGCCATCAAAATACATCTTCCACAATCCTTTGTCTTTCTACTTTCTTTCTAAAGCTTCATGTTCATTTGTCTCCTTTTTATCCTTCTTACCTTTACTTGGCACAACAGTTTTTGAGTTACAAGGAGATATATCATTGAAGAAAATAGATGACCCTAGTCTGTATCGACAACATAAACATGATGAATATCAAGCTGAGCCTGACTTCTCATGACAAAAGGCAATCTTTTATCACTGTA
This sequence comes from Pseudotsuga menziesii, assembly GCA_001517045.1. Classification (NCBI taxonomy): domain Eukaryota; kingdom Viridiplantae; phylum Streptophyta; class Pinopsida; order Pinales; family Pinaceae; genus Pseudotsuga; species Pseudotsuga menziesii. Next base: position 487,806 of record LPNX010308193.1, on the reverse strand, counting down.
CAACCTCTTTTTTTCATTACGAACAGGAATTGTTGTGTAAGACATATCCATTTGTAAGCTACCCTTTAGCTTTGAATTCCAAGATCTTGAAAGCAAAATACCAAACTTGGGAGGAATATCAGCCACAAAAACATCCATGACCATAGTTTTAGATGATAAATTATTCAAGGAAACCACCATGTCCTTTATCAAACCCAGACATTTAACTCTTTTAGAATCGAAGGAATACAGGTCTTTATAAGGCCTGGTAATCTCTAACCCCATACTTTCTACCACTCCCTTTGGCATCAAATTATGTGAAGCACCTGAATCCAACATAGCATTGTGCAACACCATGTCATGCACATTTAAACTCATGTAAAATGGTGGTGCTTCCTTGTCTTCACTATCCACGCTATCAATTTTAGATCCCAAGATAATAGTAGGATTGTCTTCTGTCCGTTCTAAAATATCTGGGTGAGATTCTCCTTGATTTCTGATCATCTTTGTTATAGTGTTCCTATATTGATGAATTCTTAGAAGTTCATTAAAAGGAATTGAAATATTCAACTTAGCAAGTTTGATTTGGAGATTAAACATGGAAGAAATTTTGTCTAGCTCCGCAGGTGCTGTTTGTTTTGGTTCCTTTACTTTTTCAGTTCCATTTCCAATTTCTTTATATACAACATGATCATTTTGTTTTTCATTTCTTTTTTCTGTGTTGTTCTAACTACTGGAAGGCTGATTTGGATTTGACCCTCCTTTATTTAGAGCAACGTATCTACTCCTCAATTTAATCTTTTTGACGTCATCTATAGCATGCATATATCCCTTATGATATTGTTCCAATTCCTCTGCCAGAGCATTATCATCTACTTGTGCAAACATATTATGTTCCTCTTCAATCAAATAGATTTCAGAATCTAAATCACCAAAATGATGAATATGGTCTTCAATAGACTCTACATCGTCCTCAGGAGCTACATAGTTTTCAGGGAAAGGGGGTCTAACTTGCTGATGTTCTTGGTTCCTTGGATTCCTCACGTCCCTTTTTCTATTTTATTGGAGTGGGGGAGGGATCGGTATTCTAAAATTGGGATTTTTTATTTGAGGTTCATTATGTTCTCGATTTACTAGCTTAGCTTCCACAGTTAGACGGTCCATTAACTTTTCCATTGTTTTTAGCATCATTTCGAATTTTATATCACTAGATGAAGAAGTAGAAGAGGTGGGGTGTATTTATTCTCTACCTTTCCTCTTGTCAACCTCTACTCTATGTTTTATCTTTCCACATGCCATCATATTGGCCTCTACTTCTAGGGTATCCGTGAACATGGCAGGAAGAGTAGCCGATTTTCTTTGTCTCAACAACAATGCAAAATCATTATCAAAGGCCTCAGCATAATGAAGCTTAGCCATATCAAGTGAGGGTTTAATGTAAGTAGGTATTGAATTATAGGCTCTCATGAATCTGCTAGAAAACGCATGGACCGACTCAAAACCTCCTTTTTTGAGATTGTTGTACTGGGACAGGACTTGTAATGGGCTTTGCTTATCATCCCATATTTCTAGAAACGCAGTTTGGAAACTAGCGAAATTAAGAATAGACCTGGGTGGAAAATCTTTGTACCATTTTGTGGCTTCCCCAGATAAAATATGTGCAAATAGCCTCATGTTGATGTCCTCATGATCCACTTCCTCTAGGTCTACGAAGTCATCAAACTTACCCACATGGTACTTTGCAGAGACATTCCCCTCCCCATCAAATAGTGAAATTCTTTGGGCATAGTTTAAGGGAATGTCATGCAGAGCTACAGGTAGGGCCAATGGAGAAAACCTCAAAGATGCCATCGATGTAGGTCAATTAGGAGCAAGTGGGGGGTTAGGAAAGTGGGCCTTTTGAAAAACAAGGACTTCCCTTTTAGCTTTCGCCGAGGTCTCAAGATCTAGCCATGAAGAGTCAAGAAGATAGGATTCCAGTCTACTAGGGCTAACCTCAACTTTCTTTAGGTCAGACTCAGACTTTGATTTGGTCAGTAATCCTTTAACGCTATTCCCCCATTCATATTCTGCTATGTTATGCAAATATTGAGATGATGATGTACCAAATAGAGGAAAATCCACGTTCTCTTTATTTGTATTCCTAAGTATTCTTTCTGTATTTTCCACACTTCGCAAAGTTTCACGATTAGGATTACCTCTCGTATGTATCCTCCTGGAAGCCAAGATATCTCATGTAACACTAGCCAAAGTGAGTGTGAAGTCACCAAGGAAAATGTACAACCTCCTTGTGAATGTAGAAAATTTTGTTTTCCCACAAAAATCTCTTTCTTGAAACTTTGCAGTTCCTGTCATTTTCCTAGGGATGATCTTCAATTCATGCCTGACAACGATGCCAATTTGTTAGCACTAGAAAAGAACTAGAGTTTGTGAAGGCTCGTTCCCAGGTAATAGCATAACCACTTCTAAAGAGAAAAATGGCCTTTTTCTCTTCCAAGAGGGATCTCTCACCAAATATTAACAATGCCAGATATGTACAAGTGAAAATATGAATTGTTTGTAAGGGTGGATGAAACAAAACATAGAACCATTGGGTGATGGATTCAAGATGTGTAACTAAAATAAATAAAACTTATGCAGGTGATTTTAACACAGAGGAAATATAGCCATTTGGTCGTAGTCAAATTATAATTGTCTAGTGGAAAAGGAAGAGCAAGAACAAACCATTAACAAAGAGCATTAAAGAATGAATTCTACATTAACTTTAGAAGAAAGCTTTTGTGGATATCTGAAACAACAGACGGATCATAGTATGTATGAATTCCAAAATGTTATACACTTATTTCAGACATGAAAGAAAAAATAATGGTGGAGATAAACTGGAAATCGTTCACATGAGAAAGGAAGCAATAGACTGTAGCACAAACAACACATGAATCCCTGTGAAAAATACTAACTTCGGCTCTGCAAATTTATTAGAAATATCTTGAAAGCATAAAACACAAAGTTACATTGGTTCCAACCCTTTTCCCCTTCTTCAGGAGGTACATTTATATTATTTTTTGGACTTCCTAAACCAACATTCAGGAATCAAAATTTGTTACAACTGAAGAAGATCTTGTAACAAACTCTAATGTGGCATATCTACCATTATTTACATAAAACTGAAAAATGACCTATGGACTGCGGGAGAAAATATGCACAAGAGCCTTTTATGTAACCTCTGGTTGGTGACAACTGTACAAAGTTATGGGAGAGGTGATTGTCGAAGGGGTGTGTCCATGGAGAAATTTTCTTGCATCACCGTCATTTCCGCCTCTATTGTTGCAACCTAAACTTGTTCAACCCATATTGCTTAATTGACCTCCATTGATCAGGACCAGGAAAAGTTGTGACAACCATGTCAAGTGCCTATACTTTGAATTCCATATTTTTTGTGTATGAGGCCTCGGGTGCTTTGGCACAAGTGGCTTTAAAATCAAATAGCAGTTCGAATTCACTGGCCAACTTATTGAAAATGGTCCTTCCTAACAAGGATTGTTGCATGTCTCAAAACTTTAGTGTTGTTTTATCGGCAACTAACCAATCGCTCCAGATAATATTTCTAAGACAATAAGGGTCCCTTTTCTTCCCAGAATAAAGGAATCCATCTGTCTACCAGTGGTTTAAATAACTTGATAACCTCCTTGACCTTGTGATCGATAATTCCAATTTTGTCCCGGACAGTGTCCAGCATCCTATGTTTAGCAATTACCTTTCTAGCCCCAAAGATGATAGAAACTTTGTTTTGGATATTATACTGGTTGGCTAGATCATATGACAAGGTACTTAGAAAATCAACAGCATTTTTGCTATCTCTGCAAGTCTTCTCTGCACTTCTCCTAGTACCATCAAAACCTTTTTTTGGCCTCTGTCAAAGCATTTTCCTAATCTGCGATGAAATATATATAAGGTCTAAACTTGTTAGCTTCTGCAATGATTTGATCCCAGATCAAATTTCTAGCACCCTGTAAGGCCATATTACCGATCACCTGCTAGCTTAATTTTGCATTTTGTTGTGTTAATTATTGACATTTCTCCTCTATATTTTCCTTTTCTTGTTCCTCCTTTGCTTTTTTCTCCTCTAACTCCTTAATCTGTTGCTTTAACTTAGTAAGCTATGTATCTTTCAGGCCTATTCGGGACATCACCTTAGAAAGAGAACTGGTGTCTACTTCTCCAGCTACATTTATTGGTTGAATTGCAATCTCTGTGCATTTTTATGGAAGCTCTTTTTCCTTTGTTTCCAGCGTAGCCTTTAATTATTTTTTGCTCTCCTTCAGAAGCTTGGTATCCACTTCCCACTTCCTTTCCTTCTCCTCGAGCTTCAATAGCTTGGCCTTACAATCTGTAAGCTCAGTGTTCAATGTCTCTTTCTCTTTTTTGAATTCAGCCAACTCAGCTGTCTGAGTGAGCTGGGTGGAGGGGATTTTCAACTTCCTTTTTAGTACTTAGATCTCTTTTTCTTTCTCATCTAACAATCTTTGAGCTAAATCTCCCTTATATGCTAGTCCATCTATTTGTAATGATTCATTCTGTAAATTGTTAATTTGGATCTTGAGGGCCTTGTTTTCGACTCTTACCTTCCTCAAAAGGTCTAGAGTTTTTGTTTTACTTTCTTCCATCTTGGATATCTATAGTGTGGATTTCAGTAATATAATATTCAAGACGTCACTAGTCTCTCTGTTGAGGTGTATTATAATAGTAGTGGGAAGCTTTTTGAGGTTCACATTAACCTCTAACACTTTGTTTCCTACTTTCAAGGCTAGGATGAGGGTGTCTGTAGCATGATCCCTCACAGTATTCAATGCCAAATTTGGGTATGGAAACTGTATTACTTCATTATACAGCTTCACTGTCGCATTAAAAGTTCTATCATCCATTTCTCGGTAAAATTCTAGCCAATCTTCTTAAGAGGCATTCATGTTTGGAGTCTGTCCATCAAACACATATTCTTGGATCTCTAACTTGGTTTTTTCGAGCTCTTCTTGTTTTTGTTTGTTTTTCACATTTTTCTTCTTCATTTTCCCCTTCGTATTTCTCCTCTTAACCTGCACTAACTGCTTTTCTTATTCTATTTTCTTCTTTTTGGGCATGCTGGCAGTATCTACCTCATCAGTCTCCATGGGTTTCGAAAGTTTTCTTTTCATTAAACTCCTTGAATAAATGACCAACGATGAGGCATTCCCAGCCATTGTAACTACTTTGGAAAGCTCTATTTGGGTAGAATTGTCCCATGGTAGGGATGAGATAGAGCTTCATCCTATGTTGATATCCATCGTGGTAGAGTTAGGGAAATCATTCCAATTTGCCGCTTCTCTAAGCCCGGGTATTTCAGTGTGCTCAAAAGTCTTACTTTTGTGATCCTTCCTCATTTTGGAAATTACTTGATGTGGTTCATAATTTATAGCCTGTTCCAGAGAGAATCCCATGCCTTTGAGTAAGTTACCAACCAGTGGCAAAGCAGCCCTGCGCTTGACCATGTATGTCCCCACCTCCCAGGGGAAAGTAAGATTCGATCCCTTCCTACAATTCAAAAAGTGTTCTTCTTCAACAGTGAGTCTTTTCCTAATTAATTCCAAGGAGAAAACCACAACAGTTAGAAAGGCTGGCAGGATGTAAGGCTGATGCAAAAAACTATATAGCCTTATGATTGTTCCAAATTCTGCGAGGAACCAGTCTCCTATCATCTTGACATGAGACAGCTACAACATTTTCCTCATCTCAGGAAACATCCTGGGTAACCTTTCTTGAAATAAAAGGCTATATATCTTGGCCATCGAATACTTCATGAATTTGCAGTAGCCTTTGGTGATGTCAACAGTGATCTCTAGCTCAGGCACTTTCAAATCTTCTTCGTTATAAGATAAAAACATTCTAAACAAAAAGGACTAGAATCCCAATACTTTGGTGTCATGGAAATTATCTAACTGAGAATGAATGTTCTTAGCTAGAAATTCATCAAATTTAAGACAACAGACCTAAATGGATTTCTCTGGTAGTTCGGGTTCGATAGGAAAGCTACTCAAAACAAACAGTAGACTCAACAATGACTTTGTGATATAACCATTAGTATCTAGACCTAGAAACTGACTGGCCAGGGATATTCACCACCAATTTCCTTCATTAAATTTACTAAGTTCAATGGCGTAAGATAGACTGATGACTTCACCATTAGGTTTTGAACAAGGCCTCAGGAAAGCTTCTCTATTTTCGACAGTATACTCTTTGAAGAAATGTATGATACTCTCTTCTCGGTATCTTTGGATATGTGGACAAACTCGTTTGGGATGTGGAGGGTTTTACAGATGACATGAGCCTAAATTGAGTAGAGGATTTTGGATTTGGACCTATTCATAAAGACCCCTTCGGGGACAGAAAAATTTCATGCACACCACTCAACAAACTCGGGGCAATTGGGGGTCTGGTTAACAGATAAAAAATAGAAAAAGGATTTAAAAACACCACGGGTATCACTACCTTGGACCTTAAGGACTTCCAATTTACCCCTAGAAGGTTCAATGGTTTCTCCCAATAGAATGGTATCAAAAATCTCAGCGTTCTCATCCACAAGACTTTCTTCTTCCCTTTGACACGTGACCCCCGATTCTACATTATCCCTTACATCTACCACTCCTATTTCTCCTACTTTTTCCATTTTCAATAGCATGGAGGGAGTATCAGGGGCCTACCTTGTTTCCTTAGCACAGTCTTCTGGTCCATCCGTGCTAGCACTCTATGTGTAGTTGGGGAATTCGTCAATCTCGAGGATCTGGAAATGACAAACCTTTCCAACTCCGCATAGACCCGTTTATAGTTTTCTATACCACTTAATCTCTGTTCCTTTTCTATGCAACCTTCACCATAGATCTTTCTCCTTACAATCTAATCCTTGGATATGTGAGGTCCTTTGTGTTGGAGTTTTCCTCACTACCAGTATGTGTAGCTTAATTTGGGAAAATTGACCTCCACCATCAATCTCCAAATTACCTTCATCGAGGCTATTCAGGTCTAAAAACTTTAACATTCCATCGATTCCTCCTTCCTTGATCTAGTGAGCAACTCTAGATCGTGGTATGTTTCTTATCCGTTGATCAAGATTGACCTCTCCTTGCAATTGTCGATCGGAACAGACCCTACCACTTTTCACAAATTGAGATCCTGACCCCGTCCGCGCTATTTCAAATCACAAAATGAACCATGACCGTAGATCTATCCCCACCTTTTCCTCAGCCTTCTGATCCTTTCTCCCTTTAGCACATTTCACGATTTGGAAAAGTGATTTTGGCCAAGCATGTCCGTTGCGCAGAATGATTCAGTGACATTGATCTATCTTTAGATTAATCTCAACCTTCCATTATAGTTCCCATTTAGCGCACTCTAGACATCCAACAACCGTGTGTTTCCTTACATCTCTGATCCGTGAAATGCCTTTCTACTATCAATCTTTATCATTTTGAATCAAGGCCGTTGATTCATGTTGTCCTTTACCTCATTCTTACTGCTTCTTTTTCCAGAGGCAGAATGCCACTCCACAGATGCCTTCAGTGCCCCTACAAACTCTGAGGATTCCTTCCCAATACTTTTCGATAAGGTATTTCCCCAAACACCTCCTATAATAATTTTTTTTTGAATATGGTGCTATCACACACAATAATAAATCTAGTACATCATACCATGACCATAGTCCTTGTTCATCAGGTTTCACGCCCAACATATATAATCATATAGAAGATAATAAAACATGTGCATTGGCGTATTCCTAATATATATAACTAATAAACATAACTAATTATGTGTAGTGTGGCATACACCCAATATATAAACATAACCATCAAAGCAACTCATATGCAATGGTACTCATGCCCATTATAGTTAAGGTCAAAATTCAGTATATTACAAAAACCTCATGGGAAAAAACCTCCCCTAAGAAATGGACATGACAGAGATGAAAAAAAAGGTCTTAAATATGTCATCTTATTCACTTAAATGAGCTGAAAGAACAACTTCTTGGTGATGGACTTGGTGAATATGTTGTGGATGCAAATACCATGCATCAATTGCATCAAAGTGTTGTAGACAAAGATCGTGTGGAAAGACCCTTTGATAATCATTATTTGATGATGGAGGGGAACAATAAGAATTTATTTTACTGCAAGCATACTCTGATCTAATAACATAATCAACCATGGAAAATATATCTCAGTGTTAGGATATTTAGACACTTAGGAGTTAGTTAAGATCAACTTGTGTAATATATCCATTAGGTAAAAGTGTGTTTCTTTAGTATGCATTTGTAAATATTCTAATCCGACGGTCACGATATGTTCTAGACATAGAGTGATCCTACGGTTCAACTTCTCTTAGATCATACCTACCATTGATCTGTGGCTTAACACCTGATTGGTCTATGATCTCTATTTAAAGAGCATAGAGGTTCCTTGGCTAGTTGATCGATTATGAGAAGCTCATATGTAACATTCTTTCTTTTGCATAATAAATTTCTCCAAGTAGCTATTTGGTTAGGGCCGTGGACTGTTTCCCTCTCGAGGGTATTAACCACGTGACAAACATCGGTGTGTTGATCTGTGATCTATTTATGTGAAGTGGTTTCTGAAGGTGTTTGGTATTTTGGTAGTACCTTCTGTACCTGAACATGGTATCAGAGATTTTATGAAGAGCTGCTTTCATTTTTTATCAAGATTTGGAACCGGTGTTGCTGAAAGTTTGAAAGGTTTTTTTTTCTACATTAATGTGCATTTGTGGCCTGTGGGAGCTATTCCATTGCATCCGGAGCGCCGTTTCCATTTGAAAATAGTCTTCATTTCATCGAAAACCATTTCCATTTGCTCCATAAACACCCATTTCGGAAAATCTGAAGGTATAATGTTACAGTGATGGATTTGTTATTTTTAAATATCTCAATATTTTATCAGTTTGCTATTAGATATTTTCTATTTTAGTCTCGGATTGTTTCCTTCCCTGACTGCGTATGCTCTTTGCCGTTCACCTTGCGCGATTGCGACGAATCATAAACAGTAAGGGAATGTTTGTTTTTTTTTCTTGTCTTCTTGGCTATGTATGCTCTTTGCCATGCACCTTGTACGATCACGGCAAATCAGAAACAACGAGAAAACTTGAAAACGTAGATTTTCTGGGTAAGCTAACCAAGATCTAACCCCATTGCGTGCAAAAAGTTTTTTTTTGTGATTTGCAAGAAAAGAAAGCAAGCATGGAGAATGAGAGAGAAGAGTTAAAAAAAAAATACCCCTTCCTCTTTCCATTATTTTACGTACCTTTTAAACTTAGCTCACTTGGTCCAAAGTTGCTTTATTACTTAATAGGCCTTGAGTTCAAGTCTTATTAAGCTACTTTTTAGTCATGCAATTTCTATTTTCAAGTTATTTTATTGTAAAAGTGCATCTCAAATAAATAAAATAAAATAAAAGTGAGTCGCTTAAGTCTTTTAATTTATTGCTGCACTATTTAAAAGTCACATTATTGTAAAAGTGAACATCACTTATTCTGCAAAAGTGATTCACTTCAAAGCAAATTTATTGTAAAAGTGATTGTCAAAGGTTGATCTTGGGAAGAGGGGGTTTCTTTTTTTTAGTTGTTCAAGTTAATATCTGCCACGTCACTATTGGGGACATCTTCAACATTTTCTTTGATCAAGCATAACTTCATCATCCAGAATCAATTTTAAGTGCCGTTTTTTTTTAAACCGTGTATTTTTTCGAGCTTTTTGCATCCATATAGTTAGTTTCTATTTTTTTAGACATTATTTTATAGTATGTCCACCCCTTGTTATATTACAGTTACAAGTTTTAACTATTTCTCATGGAAATTTCATATGGAGGATGTTTTGTGAAGTAGGGGACTTTTCAGGATAACCTCAGGGAAAGAAATAAAACCCACTAATGATGATAAGAAAATTAAATGGGAAAATAGATGTGATGAAGCGCATGGATATATTAGGATGTCAATCTCTACTGATATGTGATTCCACATATCTAAAATTGATGAACCTAATCTTGCTTGGGAAAAGTTGGAATCTGTGTTTGGTAAACACAATGAAATTCGGGGCCACCAACTTGAGAATGAGTTTCTTTCCTTGAATCCAAATGATTTTTCATGCATTCAAGACTATTTATCTAAGTATAAAACTCTTAGACTATTATGTGCAGAATGCAAGATTAAGAAAGAAGACAAACAATGTATTTAGCATATTCTTTCAAAACTTGGACTTGCATTTTCTGTTTTTGTATCTACATTCTACTCCATAAAATAATCCTTGACTACAACTAGCTATCAAGAGCCTAGCCTTGAATCCTTTTGTGATTCCTTAATTAGAGAGCAATATAAGCTCATTCATCTTGGAATAATTAATAATGCAGATACATCTAGGAAAGCCTTATTGTCCCAACATAAAGAAAAGTCCAAGCCTCCCAAGAAATAGAATTTTTGCAATAATAAACAAAACAACAAGTGTCCCAAACCCTCTCAGTCAGCTCCTTCTTTAAAAAATTACAAAGGATTCAAGCAAAAAGGAAAGAAGACTGAGCATCATTGCAATTTTTGTGGGAAAGATAATCATGATGATTCTAAGTGTTTTAAGAAGATGGCAGCCTTGGAAGTAGCAATAAAGAAGCACCACATTAGCCTAGATTCGTCTTCAAAATCTATCTCTCATGGGCATGCACTTTGTGCTTCTGGTTACTCTTATACTGCATCTTCTTCTTCTACTTCAATTGAATGGCTGATTGATTTTGGAGCATCTGATCATATGGCTAAGGATAAAGCCATCTTTTCTACTATGCATGAATGTAACACCAAACAAATATTTGTTGGTGATGATAGATCTCTAAGTGGTGTAGGATCTGGAATAGTTCCAGTAGAAAATGGTCATTTCAGTGATGTACTATGTGTTCCAAAAATTTCCTGCAATTTGTTATCAGTCTATCAAATTACTCATTCACGTGAAGGTAAAACTATGACGTTTACACCTGACCAAGTTGTAATAAAGGATTTTAAAAATCCTCAAAATATGATTGCTACTGAAACTATTGATGATATTACCAAGTTGTACAAATTTAACAACTTTGGGTCATCACCTTCTCCTTTAGTTTTTGTTGCTCATAGTGATAACTTAAGCAAACTTTGGCATGAGTGATTTGGTCACTTAAATTATCGCTCATTGCAACAACTATTTAAAGACAATATGGTGACTAGTCTTTCGCTGTTATCTTGCAAGGATGGTGTTTGTTCCGGTTGTGTACTAAAAAAACATCATTGGGACAGTTTTGGCAAACGTGTCTCTTGGCATGCCTCGGTTCCCTGGAGCTTGTGCATAGTGACTTATGTGGACCTCTTCCATCTGTTTCCTTTTCTAGTTTCAAATATTTCTTAACTTTCATTGATGACTACTCTAGACGCACTTGGGTTTACTTCCTAAAACTTAAGAGCGAAGTATTTAACATGTTCTTGGCCTACAAGGCCCTTGTTGAAAAACAATTTGGTCACCAAATTATTGAGTTAAGATCTGACAATGGAGGAGAATATGTTAACAACAAGTTCACTACTTTTTGCACTGAACAAGGAATCCAACAATAGCACACTGTTCCATATACACCACAACAAAATGGTGTAGCTGAACAGAAGAACCGCACTTTAAAAGAAATGGCTAATTGTATGATCAAATCTAAGGGACTAAGTCTTCAATATTGGGCTGAGGCCATAAATTGTGCAAATTACATAGTTAATCGCACACCCACTAAAGTTTTACAGGGTATAACACTGGAAGAAGCATGGAGTAAAATTAAACCAGATGTAAGTCACTTTCGTGTGTTTGGTTGTGAAGCATGGGCTCACATTCTGGATAAAAAACAGAAAGCATTGCAGCCTAAAAGTGAAAATTGCATATTTGTTGGATATTACGAAGATGTAAAAGGTTATAGACTTCTTTAGCCACATTCTCATGATATAATCATTAGAAGATATTGTTATGGAGAGAAATTTCTATGGCTTGGGGTACCACAACAGACAGCTTGACTCCAGAAATCAATCCTTTCCAATATGAAATAGAAATCAAATGTCTAACACTAAAGGATCAGACCTTGTACCTTATTCCGGATGGTTGAAGTAGATCCTCGTTGAGCTTTTGAACTTCAGCTTTAATTGATATATTACTTCCTCAACAACTAGTAAACAATACAAGCATTCTATATATCATGGTGTTAGATCTATTCTAACATATATAATCAATAATGTATAAGCATTTGACATAATCCAATGGATAAAATATTCATTCAAACACACATTATTGGACAGGAAAAGATATTTCTATTAATATAAATCAAAGATTATAAGATACAACCTCTGTCGGCACGTCTGCGAATCGAAGAAACTGAATCCCCCACTTGGGCCTCCACCACTTCAATCCTCCATCTCTAGATAACAATCTCACAAGCAAAAGGCAAGCTTGGGAAGAACACAAAAGTGCTCCAAGGGACAAAGGGATGCAGACTCAAGCATAAGTTCCAGCAACAATGGACTATAGTTTCATTGCTCTCAATTCTCTCTCATGCCTTCAATGTACCAAGGGGTTCCTTATATAGCTTTTCAAAGGGGTGATGAAAGGTCGAATCCGAGCGATCTCAAGGCATAGGGAAGGCTAGGAGTTAAATGAGTCGGATCCATGTCAAGGAAAACTCCAAAAGGATTTGGATTTTGCACACATCTTGATGTACGCAGTGTTGTGGTCAAACCCGCGTATATATGTGCTTATAAGTTTAAAAGTCACATGTATCAATTTTCACATGTTTTTAGGGATGGTCAAGGAAATATCAAAGGACAAAAAATGGTCCATGGCGTCTAAGGAGTCTGCAGCAGGACAGGGGAAGGCTATACAAAGTGTGATTCACCTGGAGTGGTGAAATCAGCTATAACAGATTCCCCCTAATGTGTGAGGTCATAGGGGTCATACGATGGCCAAAATACATTATAAGTCCATCCTAGAAGTCGAGTGATGAACGATCCCAAATGGAAGACCAACCACCCAATCAGCATAGTACAATAATACAACTCTGCACATAACTACAAATACATATAGCAGTCTCGGATACATAAGAGTACAATGGCCATGAATAGGCATGATATAATATATCACATAAGTGGTCATCGCCACATACAATATACATAGATCAGAATCTCCATGATGAAGATATACAAAGGACCATGATCTCCATAATGGCTGAAGATATATAACAGATCAAGATCTCCATAGTGGCTGGAAATATTTGACATATACTGGAATCAAGTCACAAGAGCTGAAATCTCATGAACACTGGCACGATCAAGGAGGTAGCATATAAGAGATTCCACCAATCTGGAAAGTATTCTACACAAACTACTACGAGTACATGTCCTACTCTGCAAATAGAGGTGTCGAGGTCGAACATAGTCCATCATCTGATTACCGGTCATTAATGTATCTTGTCAACAGACGCGAGATCACCCACCGATGATGAAAATGGGAATCAAGGTACTAGAGTGCAAACTAACAAGTGTGAATAAATGTGTTGAGGTTGAACACTTGAAAGAATCCATCGATCAGGGGACATTGATGTATTCCCAAAAACTATCGATGGTGAGAGAACCTACCACTGATGACTGCAAGTCTCAAGGCACTCAAAATGACTATAGATTCCAATCCCAGAATAAATGATATGAAGTCGATGGGATGAAATCCGATAAAAGGAGGGAATTAAGGCATCCCTCATCATCCAACACGAGGTACTCAACAAAGCTGTATAATGTGGAAGGACTCGATCATAAGGTGCATGAAACAGTAATTGTATCGGGAATGACCAACATGGAAAGTCAAGAGAACTGAGGAATGGCTGAATCAGGCTTCAACTTCCTTTGAACAAGAGAATAATAGCATATGGTGACTGAATAAAGGTAGCATAGACTCGATATACAAACTGGGACATCTCTGCGACACAGGAGGCATCAACAGAGGCTCCATAGGGACTAGAAGCTTAACTAGTCGGTGGAGATAAACTCAGATAAATGAATATAGCTCCTAAAGTCAAACTATAACCCAACCAATGGATGTGATATACAGTGCTCTCTTCGAAGGCGACATGACTCGACAGCTGCCATAGATAACATCTTTCCTTGTCCGGCTTTTTGGTTTTTTGATTTTTTTTGGAATTTTTCAGTTATTTAAAAATCTTGAAAAAGAATAAAATGGCTTTATAGTTACATACTAAGAGGAGACGAGTGTCATAAGGGAAAACAAACTAGTTCCAAGCAGTGGAACATACTTATTCTCAATGCAATGATACATGTGTAGGATATCGACACTCGGGGGAAAATCCCCTCTTGCTAAAAAGGGAAACAAGCTATGAAGGATATAAAAAATGGCTCTTCATGGCTAGACATGAGACAAGCTCAAGCTATATGGATGAAATGCAATGTCAAGGGAGCCGGCATAAAGCTCAATAAAGTAGGAAAAGATCATGATAATGCATTCACAACTTGACATGAGGGAGTCTTGAGGGAAATAGGCCAGCAAAAGATCAAGAGGAGTATGAGGCTCTTGCAAAATGTCATGACAATACTATACAATGGATTCCCACACCCTAAAAGAGAAAACGTCAGCATGGGAACCAAATGCAAATAAGGCGCTAACTAGGGTACCCATGTAAGGTGAAGCTCTACCACTCATATGATGCCACTTCTAAAACAGCAAGAAGGTTCCGTGACATAACATAGTGGGTTCGTACCTAAGGTCATGATGAGATGGTCATAAGGTTATGCAAAATGCAAATGGTGATGAAACCTAACCTATATGCCAGTTTAGATATGATACCTGAGATCGGCACGAACGGGTCAATCCAATAGCTGAAACGGCACTGAAAAAGGTCCTCTACATCATGAATTATGTCAAAACGGTCCAAAATGGTTAGAAAATGTCGAAACTATAGGAAAGGGGGTAAAAATTTTCAAATATTTGAAAATTTTCTATAAATAGTAAACAATTCAAAATCTTATAAAACATTTGAAACTTTTACCCATTTGAGCTCTGATTTTCAACAGCGAATTCCAGGAGATCCAGCCGGCCAAATCCACTACCGTTTCTTCCAGGTATTTACCCATGATATTCTCTTTCATTTTGATGCAATTTTAATGAAATTCCATGGTTAATTAAGCTTTCTAGGCCACCCTAAAATGGGCGCTGCGGCCCACATGGAAATCGATGTTTTTTCCGCGTATAGGGCTGGATATACATGAAAAATGCCCTCAAACCTGCGTACATACGCGACTGTTTTGAAAACAGTCGCGTATGAGGCCGCGCATAAGGTTTTTTCAATAATCTAATGGGAAGATTTGGAATTTATTGTGTAGGATGGTCCTAGAGTGGAGAGAGCGTGAACATGGTGAGGTAGAGGAAGTAGTAAGGGCCAATCTAATGGCTCAACAAGCTCTATGTGCATGCGGACTCTACAAGTTTTGGTGTCTTGGTGGTTTGAGGGCCAAACCAAGACTATTATAGATGCTGGTGGATTACTGGGATCTAGAATCAAAGTCCTTCCATATAGATGGGATGTCCCTCACCATAGAGGTGGAGGACATATACTTCATTACTGGGCTTTCTAGACGAGGGGAAGTGGTGAACCTTCGTTCTCGTGGTGGGCCAGGAGGTGGCCTAACTATCGACGAGTACATTGTGGTGTACTATTATCCAGACACAGAGAAGGTGGGGAGTCAAGTCCCTACCAACGCTATACAGGTACTGGGCCTAAAGGCCATACTATTGACATTGGGTAGGATAGTAGGCTTGGCATCACTCCACCAGGCCTCGCGGCCTCTGATGTTCTATGCAGTGGAGTGCATGAGACCCATGATTTATGACTGGAGGACTACACTACTGAACAACATGAAACATCAGCTCAGTGAGTGTAAGGCAGGTAGAGTGCAGAACTTCAATTTCACCAGTATTTTGAGCATGTTTTTCTTCTAGTGTGTTCCAGGATTGAGCCCCAGTGTGGACGTTCCTCTTCACGGGGTTCAAGATCCGGCCCAACAGCGTTGGGCATATGCTATGCGTAGACTGGGGGTGGTAGGGTGGCCAACCCATATCCAGCTGACTTCTTTCTGTGGTGGCGATGACAGATAGTTTCCATTAATGACTACCCCTATGCAGGGATAGATTTTCGGGGGGACCTGGACATGTCGCTACCACCAGGATCGGCATATGGCGATATAGGTGACGAATCTCGACCCTCTCTTTTTAAATTTTAAGTTATTTAATTTTTTTGTGTTTTCTTAATTATATGGAATCAAAAAGACATATTTTTGCGTGATAATACATAGTGACATCTACCATTTGTGTGCAGATGTGGGACCATGGCGGCCAGAGGGCTTTCCTCTTCATAGACGAAGGGGAAGAAAAGTTGACATCACGGGTGTGGATGCGGAGCGGACGCTCCAGAGCATTCATACCAATTTTGTTATACTAACACATAGGGTTCTCATGGCGCAAGTCGAGGACTTGCCTGAGGATATGCATCGGAAAGTGGTGGGTGTACCACGCACATGGGTGCGATTATTCCAACGGCTAGCTAGAGCTGTAGTGACCTTCCATGATCACAACCCTCCTCCCCCTCCACAGGATTAGACACCTGAGAGTGTATACATTTTGTACTACTGTGTATTATATGTTGGTGGCTCGAAAGCCCCAATTTTGTATCATGACACTATGTATTATCACATTTTGAATGTATATAAAAAGTTTTATGGTGATCGGTTTATTTATTTACATGTGTAAAAATTGTGCTTGTGATTAATTTATTGTGAATGAAACAAATGCCAATCTAACACGTAGTTAGCATATGACTCAGCAACTTGATTATTATTTCTTAGAATATGTATATATGTTATATTGTCAAATTGTCGTTCTAACAATCTCACACGTAAGAATCTTATCAATAATGTCGGATCTCTAACATGGTACAAACCATTGAGATGTGACACTACTAACTTTGAATAAAGACATGTCTCAAGAGAGAGAACGCCATGTGAAATGGCATCTCGTAGAAGCTCGATAATGGAAATGTATTCAGCAACATTGTTGGAAGATGGCCGTAGACATACACCTCCTGAAGACAGTACCTGATCCATAGGAGTATAAATCACCCAAGCAGTAGAGGCTCAGTGTTGAGTGTGATGGCTTGCACCATCCACGAATCCTATGTAGGTGGAATATTCCATTGACATCTGCCAAAAGAAATGGAAACCAATCACAAAACCGATCATGATAAGTGTAACACCCCGGTTTTGACCCCATTGCATTAGATGTATATGATGATGTATATATTGTAAATGATCATGGTGTGGAGCTAAAGGCCAAGGCCCCATCATTGATCGGTTATGTTATGTTTTGGATTTAAATTTGTCACCGATTGTATATCGGGGCATGCAGCATATATTATGTTGGTCATCATGTAAATATGCATTTATAATTAATTAAAAAGAACACAACCAGCTATGGTCACGGCAACTAAATCGAAATGGGCATGATTTTCACAAGGATAAGGGTGGAAAATTTGTTAAACCTTGTCCAATGAGGGAAAATACCCATGTGTCTTATTTCCTTGTTTTATTCCAACCACCTCCATTAAGAATTTATGTTGGTAGCTGGGGAAAGTTATGGCAGTTACTGTTTGGGAGTGGGTGTGGCAGGACTGTCAGTCCTTGCCTACACGCACACTCTACCAACACTGTTGACTTCACAATGGCTGGGAAAAAATGACTGCCATCACTCACGCAGGAAATTCGACTCTCCCACGACTGTGCTGAAGGCTCACACACTTCCCATTCACGTCCTTGCTGTTGTTTGTTCATCCACGGACAAAAATGGAGCTATTTTCCTCACGCAGGACCTCCATTGTCTGTTCATTTTTCCTCACAGGGTCGGATTGTTTCCACACACAGGTATCCTTCTATTTTGGGCTCACATAGCGAGCTGAGAGCTGTGCGTTTTCACCCATGAATTTCCTGAGAAGAGACATTCACGTCCTCAGATGTTTACTGTTTAGTTGGGGCTGTGTAATTCGATTGTTGGGAGTCGTTTTGGCCACGAAAGGGCCAAGAATGACTCAGAAATCATTCCCCCTGTTCAGCTGTAATTTCTGAGTGATTGCCTGAGTGCAATGGTCAGTCTTCGGACTGTGTAGGGAGAAAGGATGGGGCTGAGTTTTGCTTGATAAACCTGGTGGCTGGAACCCACACAGATAGAGCTAGAGGGCTGGCCTTCTTCTCCATCACCCCTGAATAGCACTGGAAGGGAATGCAGGGCCTGAGGGACTGTGTAGCAGAGAAGGGACTGATTCCTTGTGTTGGGTGTGTTTGGGTGTCTTAGAGGTCAGGCTATTTTTGGTGTAGGTGTTCTTGGCTCTGTAATGAGCTCACCAGCTTAGCAATTTGCCTTCTCCAGCTCCTGAATGGCCTGATAAACCCAACTCTATTGGCTTGGCTGTGTGTTTTGTGTATCCTTGGCTATGTGTAAGCCTGCTGTTACCATATTCCTTGGAGAATCATGCCCAGCTCGGGGGTGGCAGTGTTGCTGAGAGATTAAGGAGTAGGCTGGCCTATGGTTGGGTGGAATGTTGCAGCAACGTAGCTGGTTGCGGATCAAAGCTCTTCATAAGATAAGTGATCTTATGCATTTTACTTCTGTAACTATCTTTTCTATTAATGATATGATGAACATGATAAATGCATGCATGACTGAATGTTGTTGGTTTCCACTGTGTACGATGAGTAACTGCATATGTGCATGTTTTTAGTTCAAAATATTTGTTAAGCATTCTGTTTCAGCAATTTGCATGTATGCATATGTTCATGGGGCTCTTAGCCCGAGCGTTTGAAGCTTGTAGTCGCGTCCTCTTCGCCAGTCGAAGGCATGGAGACGTGACAATAAGAAAAATATCTAACTATGCAAAGCTGTATAATAATATACAATAAGCAGCCTTGGCTGAAGATCATGCATAGTATTTCTTGAGATAGAGCCCATTTCTAGGCTCCGCCAAGGCCATTCCTTCATAATCCACTAACTCATACGCACCCTTCTCTAACACACGCTTGACCACGTAAGGACCACGCCACATAGGATTAAATTTCCCTACCCCCAAGGGTTATTTTGGTTGATCCCACAAAAGGACCAAGTCTCCTTCACTAAAACTCCTTGGATGGATAGAATTATCGTACTGGGTCTTTACGCATCGTTTATTGACTTCTAGAGCCACCAAGGCATCCCGACGCTGCTCATCAAGTTGCTCAAGGTGAACCAAACACTCCTCCAATGGTGAAGTGTCTGGTAAGAATTCTATAGCTAGCTTCAAAGAAGGAATCTCGCATTCAACCGGCAATATTGACTCCACTCCATGTACAAGTTGATATGGAGAAAAACCAATGGCAGTCTTAACAGTGGTTCCATATGCCCACAAAGTAGGATATAACATGATGTGCCAATAGTTCTTGCTTTGTGCAATGGTTCGTTAGAGAATGGATTTGAGTGATTTATTCACTACCTCTACCTATCCATTCACTTGAGGATAGTAAGAAGAGGAATGCTCTTGCTTATACCCTAACTTTGATTCCAACTCTTCCATCATACGGTTTTGAAAGTGCAAGCCATGGTCAGTGACAAGCTCTTTCAGAATCCTAAACCGAGTAATAATTTTGTTGAATACAAAGTGAGCGGCTGTCTCACCCTCGGATTTTACTGTAGGCATAGCCTCAGCCCATTTCGTGAAAGAATCAATATCCACTATAATATGATGGTGCCCCCCAACTGAAGCTGGGTTGCAATCCATAAAATCGAGCCCCCACTTAGTGAAGGGACTGACGGTGATAATGGGATGTAACAGGGCAGGTTTCAAGCGCATATTATGTGTGAACACCTGGTAAGGGTGGCACCTCTTGAATGCATCAACACAATCCTTAAAGATTGATGGCCAAAAATAACCTGCTCTTAAAATATTTTGAGTTGTAGAAATCCTAGATAAATGACCACCACACGCCCCTCCGTGGCAATAATTCAACACCACCTCAGCCTCTTCATGAGTTGAAAAATGTCATAAAATGGAATATACCCCACAACGGTACAAAGTGTTATCCACTATGAGGTAGTTCTTAGAGACGTGATGTAATCATCGTCGTTCATCTCGTGAGGGGTGAGTAGGGGTCTTCAATGTTTGTAAATATATTATGATATCCCCATACCATGGGTCTAATGTTGAGATTAAGAATATGTGTTCATCGATAAACATATCTTCACAAACCAACTCCTTGGCCTCGCTCAGGAAATCCGATATAAGCTCTGCAAAAATTAAAGACTTCTTTGATTTTGTCGAAACAAACTCGAGATGGAATTCTTGTAG
This sequence comes from Pseudotsuga menziesii, assembly GCA_001517045.1. Classification (NCBI taxonomy): domain Eukaryota; kingdom Viridiplantae; phylum Streptophyta; class Pinopsida; order Pinales; family Pinaceae; genus Pseudotsuga; species Pseudotsuga menziesii. The sequence goes on along the minus strand of LPNX010308193.1, from coordinate 467,335 downwards.
AATGATAATCCATTTATTATATTTTCCCCCAATCATCCTTCAGGTGAGGACAAATTGAAACGGATTGACATGGGCTACAACCAAGGTCTGGTGAAGGAGAATATAATGTTTCAACCACTGAACCGCATGTACGATAGCTAAAGAAAGCTTCTCAACATGAGAATAAAAAATCTCTGTGTCAACAAGGTTCTGGCTCAAATAATATATGACATGCTCCTGGAGCTCCTCATCTTCTTGAACCAAAACCATACCAATCGTCTCTAATGACGTGGCCACATATAATAGAAAATAATGGCTATAGTCTGGCAGACTAATCACTGGGGAAAATGTTAGGGCTCGCTTGAGTGCATCAAAGGACTCCTGGGCTCACTCATCCCAATAAAAGGGGGTGTCCTTCTTCAAGAGATGCATGAAGCCTCTAGTCAAATAGGAAAAGTTGACAACAAATATTTGTAAGAAGTTTGCCATGCCTTGCAAACACTGAAGATGATGAATATTCTTTGGGGGAGACAACTGAAGTATTGCCTCAACCTTCAAAGGGTCGACTCTTATACCCTCTTTAGAAATGATGAATCCTAACAAATGCCCTGACCTCACACAAAATATGCACTTATGAGGATTTAATCTAACCGAATAGTGCCGGCATCTTTCGAATACCAATCTCAAGTGATAGGGATGACACATTCTCATATGACAATGAGCAGCAAGGTCATACAAAAATACTTCGATAATTGACTTGAGATCGTGGAAGATCAAGGTCATTTCCCACTGAAATGTAGCTCTGGCGTTTTTAAGGCCGAAAGGCATTTTCCAATATGCAAACGTTCCCCAAGGACAAGTAAATGCAGTCTTATGTTGGTCCTCAGGTCTAATCTGTATCTGATTATATCTGGAAAATACGTCCATGAAGGAGAACACCTCACTACCCGCATACTCATCCAAAATCTGATCAATAAATGGTGTGGTAAATTGTCCTTAGGACAGGTATGATTCAAATTGCGGAAATCAGTACATATGCGGATCGCTCCCTACTTCTTATCCACCGAAATGGGGTTTGAAACCCACTCCATCAAGGGAACATGATAGATGAAACCAGCTTTCAATAGCTTCCCTGTCTCTGCCTTAATCGTGGGTTCTTTCCTAGGATTCACCGCACCTAAACATTTTCGAACAAGCTTAGCATTGGGGTAAGTCTTAATCTCGTGCTCAAAAATACGAGGGTCAATACCTGGCATCTCGTCATAAGACCAGGCAAAAATATCACGGAATTCCTTAAATAGCTCGGTGTATTCAAGAACCTCAACATGGGAACATTCCGCCCCAATATAGACATTCTCTACCATGCCAGGATTGCAAGAGATGTTGATAGGAATCGTTCAATATATGTTCGCCATGTTTCCATCAGCCATCGGACTAGGAGAGCTTAATGGAACCATAGGACTACCCACTCTCTGACTAAGAACTGCCCTAAAATACTCATGCTCCAAGCGGTCAAGCTCTGGAAGAAAGTACGATCTATGATGGAGTTCCTCCCATGGTGGCTCAACTCCTGACATAGCCTCAATAATCACTTCATCTGAAGGGAAAACCATATCAAGTCAGTTGTGTGCATGAGAAGACTATACTGCCCATGCTGGCAGCACATAAGGGTCCTCCTCCTTTGTCCGTGAAGAGGAAGGACTAGGCTCTACAACACACTTGAGATTATCTTGATAAGCTATCATAGCTGCAGGAAACAGGACGTCCATCACGATGGGCTCACTTGAAGTACTGGTGTAGGAAGTGATATCAGCCTAGTGTCCTTTTAGTACTGTGGGTTTCTACCAGCCCTGGTTTGATATCAGCTTCTATTTTGACTTTGATTTCATTTGATTTGATCATTTTCAAACTAAGATTTCCTTAAGCTTGGATCCCGTAGTCTAGGTCCAACTTTAGGGATAACATCTTCTGGCACCGTTGCCGGGGACGGACAAAGGAAAAGATATCTTCCCCGGGTAAGAATGACAAAGATCAGATCCAGCTCTTGATGGTGGACAGGAGCAGGGCATTAGTTGGACTACAGATTTATTCACCGGGCGACTCCATGTTTGAAGTATCCAGAGGCGATTTTACAAGAGTTCAAAGCTTAGATGATGATTTCATTTGACTATGAGGACTTCTGATCCAGGTGCTATTGTTTCAAGGGACGGGTGAATGAAGGCTGGTGACATAGGGACTGCGATATTCACCTGGTGGCTTCACTGGTTTCAAAATGCAAGATTCAGTTACTGAGCGAGTTACTTCCTGTACCAAGACTACCGAGGTTGAAGTAGATCATGTTTTTCTTCAAGGTTTTCGAGAATGGATGAGTATGTCTTCTGTTGATGAATTAAACAAAGAGTTGTCTTCTTTTTTAGATTCTGATAACTTCTTAAGTGAAGAAGATAAAATTGATTTTTTGAAGAAGATTTTAAAAGCATTTGAATCAGAGTATGAAAATTGGTTGTTAGAAAAGACTTCTCAAGATGACAGTATTACTGCTGTTATTCCAAGCATTTTTAGGTGCATGGTTTGGAATGAAGAATTAAAACTGCATATCTTAGAAAGTAGAAAGTGGTTTTCAAATGATTGTGAAAAAGATGGTTTTATGGAGATAGTGAGGTCAGAGTTTATCCAGAGGAAGCTTGCTTATCTTCAAGAGGAAATAGGGATATCTGATCAAAATATGGTTTTAAATTATTTTTATGACCCGGTAGCTGACTACATCAAGGAATTTATCAAGTCAAGGTTTCAGTATACATTTTATGATAAATCTGAAAATCAAAATTGCAGACAGATGATGATTGTTGTTCCTGTTTTCATTCTGCTAATCCACAGATCAAGATTTTCATTATATATTTAGATACTTGTATGGCTTCACTGGAAACATGATTTTACCTGATCAAAAGAAAGTATTTTTGATTAGTGTAGGAGCTGTGAATAAATAAGCTTGATTGTTCAGGCATTTCTTTAAAGTTTGTACAGTGTGATCAGATTGTTGTGAGAAGATTATTTCAGTGTGCAGAGTAGTTTAAAGCTTCAGTCAGTGGTTTGTTGAGTAGCAGAGATTGGTTATGAAGACTCCAGCCCAATGGAAACAAGGCACAGGTCTACTTGTTCTTGGCAGCTCACAGGGAGCATGCCATCCCCAGACAGATCCAGATGTTATCTCCAGGGTTGTTCCTACTGCTTATTTTCAAATTTTTTGATTTGGATTGGTTTTTTTTGTTTTAATTTTACTTTGTTTTATGTTTTATGATTGATTGCTTGCCCTTATGACTCCCTTGATTACCTGAAGTCATCAAAATTTCAATTTATCAACTAAGAACCCATATATGTGCAACAGAGTATGTGTTACAGGGTGAATTCTGACAACTAGCAGCGTTTTTCCCAAATTGGTAGCATATTGAATTTCAATGACAGACTGGCAGATTAATCAAGGAAATGTTGCACTAAAGAGGGTTGTTGAGGCCATTGCAAATGGCGATTCCCATATTCCATTCAGAGACAGCAAGCTCACTATGCTTCTCCAGGATTCTTTTGAGGATGATGGGTCCAAAATTCTGATGGTCCTCTGTGCTAGTCCTGATCCACGAGATATACACAAGATTATTGGTACCCTAGAATATGGTGCTAAAGCCAAGTGCATTGTCTGATGCTCCAATTCTCCTTCAAAGGAGAAACTCAACCCTCAAGATATTGCCTCTACACTCTTAGGTGCTCGCATCGCAGTCATGGAAGAGTATATTTTAAAACTTCAACTCGAGAATCAGTTGAAGGACAAGGAGAAAGAAGCCACTCAAAGAGAGCTGCTAAAGAAGGAAAAAGAAGTAGCAAAACTCAAATCCAAACTAGAAGGAATGCAAGCATGTGTACAGCAAATGAAAGACAAATACATGTCACCCCCAGATGAAGTGCAGAATTTTCCATTACGCAGTGTTCCTGAAGGAGGCCTTGACCTGAATGGTCACGATGAAGTGATCCCTAGGAATGAAAAGAGCCTTCATGGTTTGGGTGCTGCTAATGAGTCAAACAAGGAGAATCTTGAAGATTCGAATGCCTCATATAAGCCCAGATTAGATTCCAAAGCTGGTTTGGGAGAAGATTCATCAATGATGGATTTGTCAGATCAGTTTAATAATTCATTCTACCCTGTCAATAAAGATGAAAGAGTCCTAATACATCAGCGGTTTCCTTTTTTAAGGTCAATAGCTACTGGTAATTGTGTGAATGATCATCCATATAGTGAAGTCTCTCTTAATTCCATTCTATTAAATGCATAACTTGCAGGGAAGTGGGGCTCAACGAGCTGACTTGTTCCACTAGCAGAACTTATGAAAAATACAGAAAGTGAAGCATTGGGGGCAGAGTGTTCGGAGGTTTGAGCACATCAAAAACAATGAATAGCAATCTCCACAATGAATAGCAATCTCCACAATGTATCTATTTTTGAAGGCACGAACTTCACAGAGCAATCTCATACGATCAATGAACTGTTCAAATGACTAAATTACCTTAGAATCTGTGAATGTGCTATGGTATACACTCACATTTTTGGCAGCTGTTACTCTTTGGTCTCAGTTGATAGATCTGTCGTTTTCATTGTATTCAACTTTTGTCATCGAGGCTCGGCATGGATTCAATAAACAAACTATTTGGCTTTTCCTCAAAGATATGGTTGTGGGTCTGGGCCTCTCGGTTTTACTTGGGCCACCGATTGTTGCAGCAATGATTGTAATTGTACAGAAAGGAGGTCCATATCTAGCAATATACCTTTGGGCCTTTATGCTTATACTATCACTAGTGATGATGTCTTTATATCCTATTCTTATAGCTCCACTGTTCAACAAGTTCACTCCTCTTCCAGAAGGAGGACTTAGGTTGAAGATTGAGAAGTTGTCATCAACTCTAAAATTTCCTTTGAAAAAAGCTATTTGTGATTGATGGTTCAACCAGATCGACACACAGCAATGCATACATGTATGGATTTTACAACAACAAGCGTATTGTGATATATGACACCTTGATTCAGCAGTGAAAAGATGAGGAGGAAGTTGTTGCAGTCATTGGTCATGAGTTGGGGCATTGGAAGCTCAATCATACAATGTATTCATTTGTTGCTATGCAGGTGCTTACACTATTACAATTTGGTGGCTATACTCTTGTTCGGAATTCAAAGGATCTCTTCGAAAGCTTTGGTTTCCAAACCCAACCTGTACTTGTGGGGCTTCTTATTTTCCAGCATACAATAATGCCTATTAGAACTCAGATGATTACTAACTACAGTAATAGAATCAAAATGTTAAAGTAGAAGCAATAGCGTGTTAACTAAGCAAATATTGGTTGGGATTTTGTAAATAGAGCTTTGTTCTGGGCAAGTTGTTTCCAAATCCATATTTTTAGGCACTAAATCAAGAACAATTCAGATTTTTATTGAAGATTGATTCCAGAATTCCAACACTTGGCAGTTGAAACATACAGATGGCAGAGTCAGCATTTGAAGACCAGACGGGATAGCCATTGACTGTTGATTACATCCAAATGACCCATGTAGGATCTATTCGGTGATTATATTTTGTTATTGTTATGTGGAAGTTTCAATTCGGTGACACAGAGATATATTTGCAAGCTGTTGAATTTTCAAGGGTACATGTGGCTTAGCAGGACAGCTCCAGATCACAAGTTTGAACGATTAAAGTTCAGAAGTTCCAAATTCTTAGGAGCGTATTCAAGCTTGTTTCTATTTTTAGTTTTCTGTTAAGATTTCATTCTAAAATGTTGGCAACCAATATATGGTGTACTTTTATATAAATTGGAGGATTTTTCAATGAAAAGAGAGAGGTCCCAGCTAGGAGCTCGAGAGCAGAGGTCTCGAGAAGGGGGCTGTAGGTTGGAGTTTTTGGAAAATGATGCTGGATGAATTGTAAACAGATCTGTATAGCATAAAGCTCCTTGCAGCTTCATAGGTTCTCGTTTTGAATGAAATATAATGATGATTTGTTTCTGTATTGCATGAATTATTTCTCTGGTAATTCTTTTACATATATGGTCATTCACAATCCATTATTGTAATTCTTATCAAGGGAAACAATTATCTTTAAATATTTATACACAGTAACAGTTTCACTTTATGTTATCAGGATCATAGAATCCTTTTTATTGAATGCTGTATTGTATTTTTTATGTTATATGGTCTTTATTGTTTGTCTTGCAGCCCTCATTGATTTACCAGCCTATCCTATGCTCTGATCTTCTTATGAATACCTGTATTTATCCATATGTTATATATCAGCTCTGTTCATTGTAAAGTGTGTGATGGTTTTGATTTCAATCCTGTAAACTGTATAAACAAGTGATATCAGCCTAGTGTCCTTTTAGTACTGTGGGTTTCTACCATCCCTGGTTTGATATCAGCTTCTATTTTGACTTTGATTTCATTTGATTTGATCATTTTAAAACTAAGATTTCCTTAAGCTTGGATCCCGTAGTCTAGGTCCAACTTTAGGGATAACAGGAAGAATCCAAGGATCTTCCATCTGACTCATGTGAAAAGACACCGATGTCATAGATGTCAAAGCCTCATCGAAACTAGATCCTATCATAAGGATTGGTGTAGGACAACTAAAGTTTCCCATGAAGGATGGGTACATGCCTACACCCACACTCCCAGTTGCCAGCTGAGAATACTCAACGATCAGGATCGAAGCTCCCAAATATGCGGTAATAGACGGATTCTTGAATATTGTTTGATCAATAATTACGATTTTCCCATTATGTGGAAAGCATACAACGTGGAATATGGAAGAAGCAACGGCTTGCATAGTATACATCTAGTTCCTACCCAGCAAGAGATTGGAGTCAAGGGGTGCATCAACCACCTCGACCTCTATCGCAACGGTCTTCCCTCCCAAACATACTTTAAGGGAACGAAGGATGCCGTGTGGCCTAAAATATCTCCCATCAAACACAGTTAACATGGTTGCTGATTTATATAGCTCAGGGGAACCCAGACCCTTCCAACAGGATAAAGACATCACAGAAGCAGCAGTTCCTTCATCAATCATAGTGCGCTTAACGATCATATTAAGACATTCTATGTGAATCAAAATAGACACATAGTAGGGAAAGCGAGGCTGAATTCCTACGGTTTCAAATTTTATCATAGAGGAAGAATCATCATCATTCACACCAAGGGTAGAAAGTAATGCCTTCCTTTGCGAAGCACAACTCTGAAGCACTTCCAATGCAGACATTGCACAAGGAGTGTCACCCAAATCCTCGATAACTGAATAGTTCTGGGCAGCTCGAGCATTTGGATTATGCCCTGAATGCTTAAGGACTCCCTTAGGAATGCAAGGTGCAATCTCAGTTTTATCCATAGGTTTCTCAATACACAAAGGGGACCCTGGTGGATCAAGCTCTTTGCCTAGGCTGGGTTGTGACGAACCATAATATTTCGCACGGGTCACAACTTTCACAGTACGGACCATGTTAATGCACCCACGACCACTACTCTCTGACAGATCTTGATCACCACCAGACTTGTCATGGGACTTCGAGTTCATATTTTGATTGTGCGGTAAAGGGTTAGTTAGCACAGCTGGGCCCTATGCCAAGAATCTCGAAGCTTCATCAATACAAGGGCACAAGTAAGTGAGGTGATCGTCCTTACATAACTTGCAAGGAAACTTAACCTTATGTTTAGATTGCTTGTCCCCCCCAGCATTCCGTCCATTCTTGTCATTACTATTAGCATTCTCATTCTTATTCCCACCCTTACGATTATTTTTACCCTTTTTTCTATTCCGCCAGGGCTGCTGGTTACCCTTCTGGTCAGACGATTGCATAGAAAGTACACTCACCATTTGGGTAGGTTGAGATGAAGCCATAGATTTTCCTGAAGCAGATTGGTTGATTGACAATTGACTAACTTGTTTTGCAACCAAATCTGCAAGTTTTGCACTTGCACAACCCACAATGCCATCGGCATGTGGTCCAGGTTTGACTTTGGGGCCGAAACTGGAACACTGAGCATTGGGAATAATCTCATATAACAAACCGGACTGAGCATAGATCAAGTCCAGTTCCTGTTCCCTAAAAATTGCTTGTTCCTCATTCTGCACTCCGGATGTGGAAAAATCCTTCACTATATATGGCAATAACGACTTGAGGAACCACTCCAGGAGGAACTTCGGGGGTATAAAGGTTTTAATTAACCTCTTCCGTCTACACCACTCTTGAATATGATCAGAGATATGTGTGGCTTTATCTTGCCGAAATGTCGACAAGAGTTCAGTACCAACGTCATAATGCACTGGTAGCTGGAAGTGATTAAGAAAATTCATCACAAGGTCATTGAACAAAGCGAAAGCTCCACTAGGTAACTCTATATACCATTTCATGGCAGGCCCTATAAGGGTGCGTTGAAATAGTCTCAAACGGATTGAGTCCTGATGTAAGGAATTCAAAGAGCACCATAGGTGAAACGTAGTAATGTGTTCACTCAGATCCTCTGTCGATTTTCCCTCGAACTTAGGTATGTCCAAAGGAAGCTTGGTAGGGACAGCCGACCAAGCCGGGTCGTGAGTTATAGGATCATTCATCAATATTGACAAGTTAGGAATATTGAGCATCGCGAAGAAAGGGATCCTAGGATGATGAGGTTGACAAATTTCTCCTTGATTCATATAGGTCTGATTACCACCATGGCCTTGGACATAGTGCCCTCCTCCTGTATGACCCGTATAGGGTGGCATGGAAGCACCATAGTGTGGTGGACCTTGACTAGTAGGAGCTAGTAAGTAGGTTGTTGATACCTGCCCCCATAAGGTGAAGAATCCTATCCATACTGCGTCCCATAATAAGGTCCATAAGTCATCGCATGCAATGCCCCATGAGACACTCTATAGGTAGGAATATATGCTCTAGAATTAGGAATATACATACCGGAAGTAGGGATATACGCCCCAAAAGTAGTAACATGACCTCTAGAAGTATGAACATAACCTCCCAAAGCAATGGGCGGTATGTAAACCTGAGACACAATCGGTCTAGTAACTGCAGTACAGACCTGACTCGTAGCCATGTGCCGACTCGAAGGACCACATGAATAAGGTGGAGGATGAACATTTAAAGAAATAGGTACAGAGGACAAAGGAATCTAAGTAATAATGTATGTGCTATTCACTATCGTCACTCGTCTTGGATCTGGTATCCTAATAGGATCACTAACCCTAGACCTAGGAGGGATATGTGATGTAACTTCCACCACCAGGATGGAAGGTGCAATGTGACTAGTGCTCCCAAAACTCTCCTCATGGTAAGGAATGAGAGTGCCCCCAGGCATAGTGTTAGGCTCAAAGTTAGATTCTACATGAAATGCCAAATCATGTGTAGGAAAACTAGACATACCATAACTACCATAACTAGTGCTAGAGGGTTCAAAATGAGTCTCGGCGTCATCTGGTATTCCATACCGGTAATGCGTCAATGGGGAATCAACCCTAGAGTGAGTACGTCTATCGTGCATGGTTCCTATCTCAGAAATCATAGGACCTAACTCATCCAAGTCAGGTGAAGGATCATAAGTAGGAGTAAACTCCCCATCATCTACATGAATGGGAGAAGGTGGTTCAGGAATACCTTCTAAATGGTCTCCCATGGTGTGTGAATCAATGTGCGAAATAGTCCGCCTGGACTATCTAGGTCTCTCTTCCAAAGGAGGAGGAGAAGTAGAAGACGAAAGTCCTGCTAAACTACGAGAATGGCGAGGAGCCGCACCTGAATCCACAATGACTCAAAAAAAATAGAAAAGACTCTCTATTTACGTAAACCCTAGGCCAACTATCGTGCACAGAGCAATCACTACTAAAATCTAAATCCAAATGCAAGCAAACAAGGGCTAGATAAGTGAGCTCCCGAATGAAGTAGGTATGTCTCGCCTAGGAGAGGCTTGAGACTCCCATACACAACAAGCGGAGGTACATAACCAATTATTGTGGCCCTCAGCTTCAACGCGTAAAGCGACTATGCTGTCCAACCCCAACCTACCCGGGACACCCGCAGAATAACCCCTGCAAAGTACCCCCTCAATATCCTAGGTAAGGCCACTAAGGTCACCTCAATATAATCAATGCTCAGGTAGACAGTCACAGGCGGGATTGACTGTATGGGTAGGGTAGCAAAGCCTGAAAATCTTGAAAGAGCCCCAGATACGAATACAATCCTATAAATATCTCCGGTGCTACTCAGTTATGACCAGGGGTCATCCCAATCAATAACCACTCACACTGCCTCGTGCTTAACTCCCTTTTGAGAGGAGGATCCTGATAAACACTAGTTATACCAAGGATTTCACACACTCACCTGGACAGACACATAAATGTTGTTGTTTAGTGATCTTGGAGAATTTACTTACAATGAACTATTCCAAGATCCTAAAACCTAAGCTTGTTGGTGCACCCTATAAAAGAAAGTGTAGTTCATTTTAATTTAGCGTTGATTTTAATTGCCTTTATTACTCAAAAGAGGGATATGGTTGTGCAAATAATGGTATTATGACACAACATGAATTAAAATGCACACCTAACAATCAATGCAAATACATTGTGTCCATGAAAAAAGGGTATGCTACTACGTGAAATGCACAATTTTTCTTCAAATGATGAATGCAAGCTTTCCTATATGAATTCCTAACTAATACTCCAAAGCAAATCTAGTGCAAGTACAATGCAAAAATGCAAAATGCAATGCATGATGATAAGCAAATGTTTTTGGATTTTTTGAAATAAAATGAGATGCAAAAAGAAAAAGAATGATTCTATGACCCCTAGACTCTGCAAGCACACACAAACAACACTCGAGCAAAGCACTAAGGTAAAAGAAATCTAATGCACTAATCTCAAACAAAAAATAAAAAATGCCATGACAAGAACCTTCTTAAAAAAAAATTTAGCCTAAAAAAACGTTTCTAGTCAGAAACAGAGGTATAAACAGACTCAGGCAGTCCCAAACAAGACTCAACAAACATCAAACTTCACCCAGAAACCATTTAACTTCCCCAAAAATGAAAAAGTAAGGGAATACACAACTGTTCACAGTAAACCCGTGTGTATATGCAAAAATCGAATAGAAACCCACGTGTATACGCGATTGTGAGTTCAAAACTCACGTACAGGAAAAACTGTGCATAAAATCAAGGAAAATAGACAAGCTGAGACAAACTTCACACCAATCAGACACTACCAGGAAAACATGCCCCCATACCCAACACAGAAACAAGAGAGAAAGAGCAATTCAAATTCATTGAATGCCGATAAAACAAACCCCAAAGGACAACTACTAGGAACTCCCCAATGGAGTCACCAATTTTGTTACGGAGAGAAATTCCTATGGCTTGGGGTACCACAACAGATAGCTTGACTCCAGAAATCAATCCTTTTCAATTTGCAATAGAAATTAAATGTCTAACACTAAAGGATCAGACCTCCTACCTTATTCCGGACGGTTGAAGTAGATCCCCGTTGAGCTTTCCAACTTTAGCTTGAATTTATAGATTATTTCCTCAACAACAAGTAAACAATACAAGAATTCTATATATCATGGTGTTAGATCTATTCTAGCATATATAATCAATAATGTATAAGCATTTGACATAATCCAATGGATAAAATATTCATTCAAACACACATTATTGGACAGGAAAATATATTTCTATTAATATAAATCAGAGATTACAAGATACAACCTCGGTCGGCACGTCTGCGAACCAGAGAAATTGAATCCTCCACTTGGGCCTCCACCACTTCAATCCTCCATCTCTAGATAGCAAGCTCACAAGCAAACAAAAAGCTTGGGAAGAACACAAAAGTGCTCCAAGGGAAAAAGGGATGCAGACTCAAGCATAAGTTCCAGTAACAATGGACTATAGTTTCTTTGCTCTCAATTCTCTATTATGCCTTCAATGTACCAAGGGGTTCCTTATATAGCTTTTCAAAGGGGTAATGAAAGGTTGAATCCGAGTGATCTCAAGGCATAGGGAAGGCTAGGAGTCAAATGAGTTGGATTCATGTCAAGGAAAACTCCAAAAGGATTTGGATTTTGCACACATCCTGATGTACGCGGTTTTAGTGGTCAAACCCACATATATACACGTTTATAATTTTAAAACTCGCGTGTATCATTTTTCACATGTTTTTAGCGATGGTCAAGGAAACATCAAAGGACAAAAAATGGTCCATGGGGTCTAAGGAGTCTACAGCGGGACAGGGGAATGCCATACAAAGTGTGATTCACTTGGAGTGGTGAAATCAGCTATAATAGAGATGTTAAATTTGATGAAAATCTCTTAGCTTGTGAGCCTAAATTGGCGAGTGTGCCATCTTTGGCCTACGAGCCTGATTCGGCGATTGTGCCTTCTTCTTATTCTTCTTCTAGCTTCTTTGACAGGTTTCCAACTCTAGTTTCTGATGATGACAGTGAGGATGAAAATCCACCTCTGCCTGCTCATTTTCCTCCAATTGCACCAACACCAATACTTCCTTGATGGGTCCGTTCAACATGTGAAGCAGCTAGTGATCTTGTCGATGATCTTAGAGATCAACATCGAACACGTTCTTAGTTTCAGCGATCCTCTTCTCTTTTGGCTCAAGTTTCTGAGAATCATGATCCAGAAACTTTTGCAGAAGCTTCAAGAAATCTAGATTGGGATGCAGCTATGGATGAAGAATATCGTTCCTTAATGGCGAATGATACATGGGATCTTGTTCCTCTTCCAAAAGGAAGAAAAATTTTCAGATGTAAATGGGTCTATAGAACTAAGTATGCATTAGATGGAAGTGTTGAAAGACTTAAGGCAAGGTTAGTTTCCAAAGGTTTTTCCCAATTTGAAGGGATTGACTACAATGAAACCTTTGTACCTGTAGCAAAAATCAACTCCATCCACCTTGTTCTTTCCCTTGCATCCTTACATAACTGGGAAGTCCATCAAATGGATGTCAAGTCTACCTTATTACATGGTGATTTACATGAGGAAATTTACATGGAACAACCTCCTGGATATGTTTATAATAACTCTAGCCTTGTTTGTCTCCTTAAGAAATCCTTATATGGCCTTAAGCAATCTCCTAGAGCTTGGTATGCAAAAATAGATATCTTTCTCCTTGACACTGGTTTAGTAGATGCCATTCTGACCCCAATGTCTATACCAAGAAAGTAGGAAACCATCTCATCATACTTGTTCTTTATGTTGATGATCTTATCCTTACTGGTAGTGATCCTAAACTTATAACCCATGTGAAATCCAGTCTTAAGCAAAATTTTGAAATGTCAGACTTAGGACATTTGCATTATTTTCTTGGTCTCCAAGTCTTGCAAACCAAAGAAGGATTATTTCTTTCCCAATCTAAGTATTCTTGTGACATTCTTCATCGCTTCCACATGGAAGATTGTAAACTAGCTCCTTCTCCCTTCCAGTCTGGAGTCAAACATTCTGCCACTTGTACACCCCCTGAAGTAGATGCCACCTTGTATCGTCAGCTTGTTGGTAGTCTTTTATACTTGACTCATTTCCATCTTGAACTTTCCTTTGCCATTGGTCATGTTGCCTGTTATATGCAAAATTTTCATGAAATTTACTGGAAAGTAGAAAAAAGAATACTTCACTATATTCAAGGTACAATTCAGTTTGGGATTCATTACAGTACATGGGGGAAACCTTTGTTGATTGGTTTCACTGATTCAGATTGGGCCGGTGATCCTGATGATTGAAATTCTACTGTAGGTTATGTTTTCAATCTAGGATCTGGACCTGTCACTTGGGCTTGTAATAAACTACAAGATCTTGCTCTTTTTTCAGCAGAAGTAGAATATCGAGCTGCAATTAGTGCCAGTTAGGAAGCTTCATGGCTTCGACAGATCCTTTCAGAGTTTGGATTCGAGCAACAGCAACCTACTCCACTTTTGTGCGACAATCAAAGTGCCATCAAGCTTTCTAAAGACCCAGTTCTACATCAGCACAACAAACACATTGAGCTACACATGCACTTCATCAAAAATCTTGTTCATGATCGTGTTATTGAAGTGCTCTATTTCCCTATAGATGATCAAGTTACAGACATCTTCACCAAGTCTCTTACAGAAGCGAATTTTTCTAAAATTTTGTCTATGTTAGGAGTTTGGGAATGTGTCCTTAAGGGGGGATAGGCTCTAATGCCTCCTTCCTTCTCCTAATAGTGTCACTTTTGTAAATCCTGCAATCCTATCCCAAGTTGTTCTTAAGGGGGGATGTTAGGATATTTAGAAACTTAGGAGTTAGTTAAGATCAACTTGTGTAATATATCCATTAGGTAAAAGTGTGTTTCTTTAGTATGCATTAGTATGCATTTGTAAATATTCTAATCCTATGGTCATGATATGTTCTAGACATAGAGTGATCCAATGGTTCAACTTCTCTTAGATCATACCTACCATTGATCTATGGCTTAGCACCTAATTGGTCTATGATCTCTATTTAAAGAGCATAGAGGGTCCTTGGCTAGTTGATCGATTATGAGAAGCTCATTTGTAACTTTCTTTATTTTGCATAATAAATTGCTCCAAGTAGCTATTTGGCTGGGGCCGTGGACTGTTTCCCTATCGAGGGTTTTAAACACGTAGAAAACATCAGTGTGTTGATCTATGATCTATTTGTGTGAAGTGGTTGCTGAATGTATTCGGTCTTTTGGGAGTACCCTATGTACCCAAACACTCAGCGAACTCTTTCCCAAATAACATCAAAGTATTCAACAAAATATGCCTCTTGTGTAGCTTCCATATCATGAATAAAACCAGGAATATTTCTCCCAATTTGATGAAGCACCTTCATAACTCTATAAGAAAACTCATGAGGATCTGAAATATCAGAATATATGTCATATACAATAGAAAATATCATAGGTATGGTGTCTCCATGAGAGAATGGGTCCATAGAGAGAGAAGAGTGAGCAACTAGATCACTATTGCAATTGAGCGAACCTATAGGGTATGGAGACTTGAGATTTGAACCATGAGTGGAAAAATCAGTTCCAGACATATGGAACCAAATTCCAATGAAGGCCAATGATATGGATTTCCAACCAATTAAATACATACAAGACATAAAAGAAACATATACAAGTGACATAGTATTGGAAACTAGGGAATTTTGAGAATTTCCAACTAGTGAACTTGAGGGTTGTCTGGTATTTTGGTCATGAAATGGTTGGGAAAATGAGTCAATGACTATAATAGTATGTATATCAACCTGTATACCAGATTCAAAATAAGAATGGGAAATATATTTCAAAAGACTCATAAGAAACTAGCAAAACCTAAATAGTTTTGGGAGGAAGCTTTGGAAAACTGATTTGGGTTTCTTCCAAGGAAGGGATGGAGGCTTTAGATTCTGATATATCAGAAGGTAAATAAAAAAAAAGCAATTATAAACATATATATCAGAAATGGGTTTTACCCATGCACTCAATGCATGCTCAGGTTTACCACTTCCTTTCTTGCGCTCTCATCCTCTTGCAAAATCGAGAATATCAAAATGGTTCTCCTCAAGGAGTTTAGTCATGACGTCCATCTTCTTTCTAAATAAAGACATTTCAAGATTTGAACCTCTACAATGACCACGTGGGTCCCTCTCTCTTGTTTCTCCTCCTATATCTTGAAACCCCATTAGTAGAACTAGATATTTCTAAACATGACTGCTTCTTCTCTTTCTCTTTTTGATTCAAATATTTCTTCTTTTCATTGGGTTGACTTGATACACCAGAAAAAAGAGATTGTTATTTGGTGGATTTGATGGTACCTATTTGTATGATCTTTTCTTCCTCCTGATTCAAAGACTCCATGAAGTCAGCTAGCGTAAGAATCCTCCAATTTCTAGTTGTAAGCTTGCTTGAGTTGAATGTCAAAACATACATAGAATACTCAGGCCCTAGCTTAGAAAGGATGGAAAAGATAAGTTGATCATATTTATTCTCTATCCCACACTATTTTAGATGAAATACCAATGTTTTGATATTGGGAAAGAAGTCTTCAATCATCTCATAGTTAGCTAGGATGAGGGAGATTAGCTCATTCTCAAGATAATGGCCTCTCATTTCATTTATCTTCCCAAATAGTGACTCAATCTTGAGACAAAATTCATTGGGTGTTCCAATACTATATAAATGAAAGAGGAGATCCCTCAAAGTATTAAGACATAGCATATCAAATGCTTCATCAATTCTATTAAAACACTTAGCTTTCTCCACGACAAAATTTGGCTCAATTTCAATCCCTGTGATGACCTTGTAGAGGCCCTTTGACCTTAGATGGATGACCATATCATCCTTCCATTCAAAATAATTGAATGGAGTAAGAAATGCTTGAGTCTTCTCAATTCTTCTTATGCAACCTGTGACAAAAATTGTGTAGATCCTGCAATGCAAACACTCATACTTTCTGGAAATATTCCTGAAATAGAAACTCAAGCCTCTTTAGATTTGTTTGCACTTCCAACTAGCTCTAATACCATGTGAGAATTGGTTCTCAGTGAGATATAGGATCTATATAAATATTCACACTCAACATATTTAATAAAATATGCAAGAGAACAACAAAAGAGACTGAAAATAACAGGAATAACACATGTGAATGGTGCTAATAACTTATTATATTATTATAGTACATCTTGTTGATGTGCATGCTACATATTTATAATATAGTGGGGAAATGTTTTGATCCCTTGGAGCCCATGTGAATGCATATAAGTGGCATGATGGTACTTGACCCCTAAACCCCCCTAGTTTCACCAATAGGCTCCCAAACCTAACCAAACATGCACAAATCCATGTGTAAACATGTGTGCATAGGTAAGAAGCATGCTTGGGTCATAAATGAGGGAAGTATAGCATGGGAGAGAACATGGGTGAGTGGGAGAGTCCCTAGGAGCCAATTAAATGACCAAGGAGACCACAAAACAATTACATTCACACATTAGTGCCCCTAGTCAAAGATGGAAGTGGTTTGTAATTAATGCAGGCACCTGGGCGATTGAATGATCAAAGTAGAGTGCCTCAACTATCAATTAATGAGCCTGAATCTCTTGATTGACCAATATGAAATGGTATAACCTAGGTTAGGCCATAGAACATTAGCACAAGTAAAATGGGTTTTTCTCCTAAGTAGATAACCATGGTACTAAGGTAGATTATTGCTCTAATAGTGATGACGAAGATGATGATGAAGATGATGATGATGATAATGATGACATTGATGATGGAGATGGTGATGGTGATGATGATGTCCTTTGATATGATGAATAATTCAACGAGCTCACCAAACCACCCATGCCAAAAGCCATCGGTATTTCTTGGTATGTGCATCAAAAATCATACGTACAACAATGATGATGATGATGGTGATGATGACGACGACGACGACGACGATGATGATGACGGCAATGATGCCGACGATGATGATGATGATGATGGTGATTAGGATGATGATGATGATGATAATGATCAGGAATATAATTATGATGATGGTGATCACGATGATGATGATGATGATGAAGATGATGATGATGATGATGACAACGACGATGATGATGATGATGATGACGATGATGACAATGATGATGATGATGATGATGATGAATATGAATATAGTGATGATGATGAAGATGAAAATGATGATGACGATGATGATGGTGATGATGATGATGAAGTTGATGATGATGAAGTTGATGATGATAATGATGATGATGATCGTGATGACGATGATGATGATGATGAAGAAGAAGTTGATGATGATGAATATGTTGATGAGGAAGAGGGTGATGACAAAGATGATGATGAAGATGATGATGATGATAATGATGATGATGATTATAATAATGAATATGGTGATGCCGATGATGATGTCCTATGACATTATCAAGATGATGATGAAGAATGCAACGAGCTCGCCAAACCACCCACACCAAATTTAGTCAGTCTTTCTTGTTATTTGTGTTAGAAATAATACATACAACAATGATGGTGATCATGACAATGATGATAAAGAAGATGATGAATATGGTGATCATGATGTTGATGTCCTATGAAATGATGAAGATGATGATCAAATGATGATGATGATGAATATGAGGATGATGATGATGATGATGATGAAGATGATGACAATGATTATGATGATGCTAGTTATGTGTAGAATGATGATGAAGGTGATGTTGTTTGAGTACAAAAACCATTCCACACCATCAATGCATGGGTCTAGTCCAACCATGCCAAATTTTAGACCAAGTTGACACAAATTTCAAAAATTTCAACATTGGCCCCACGTAGCACATTAATTAATCTATAGGTTATATTGTTTTTGTTGCTCAAATTGTTAGTGTTAGTCATGTTTGAGGATGAAGATGACAATGATGATGACAATGATGATGATGATGATAACGATGATGACGACGAAAATGATGATGATGACAATGACGATGAGGATGATGATGATGAATATGATGACGACGACGATGATGATGATGAATATGATGATGATGACAATGATGACAATGATGATGATGATGATGATGATGATGATGATGAAGTTGATGATGATGAATATGTTGATGAGAAAGAGGGTGATGAAGAATATGATGATGAAGATGATGATGATGATAATGATGATGAAGATGGCGATGACGATGATGATGATGTACTAAGACATGATGAAGATGATGATGAAGAATGTAACGATGATGATGAAGAATGTAACGATGATGATGATGATAAGCATGATGGTGATGACAAGTATGATGATGAATATGATGATGATAATGGTTATCATGATGATGATGATGATGATGATGATGATGATGATGATGATGGTGGTGATAATGAAGATGATGATTGAATGATGATGATGATGATGATGATGATGATGATGATGACGACGATGACGATGATGAATATGAATATGGTGATGATGATGAAGAAGATGATGATGATGATGGCAATGATGATGATCATCATCATCACGATGGTGATGGTGAAGATGATGATGAAGATGATGATGATGATGATGATGTTGTTTATGATGATGATGATGGTGATCACGATGTTGATGTCCTATGAATTGATGAATATGATGATAAGATAATGATGGAAATGAAGACGGTGATGATGATGATGAAGATGTCAGTTGTGTTAGGTCTAACCATGCCAAATTTTTATCCAAGCCAAATTTAAATGTACTAATAAAATTCAATATTTCTATCCCAATATTAAATCAAAATATATAGAGTATATATATCAATACATACCATCTCATACACTTAAATGGCCCTAGTTGATCATCTTCTTCATCCAACTCATTATCTGTATCTTTCAATCTAGAGCCAACATTGTAAGGATTGGTCATATCATCATAGTCATCTATGTTAGTTACGATCATCATGTAATTGTTGATATCATTTTCATGGACATTGTCTACTACACCATTTGATTCAACTAATTCTTCGACATATTCTTCTGGATCATTATCATCTAACTCATGTTGATCATGATCTTCAACATCATCTTCTTATTCGATATCCTCTTCATTACCTTCCTCTACTTTATACTTTACTGGCCTTCCCCTTGGATCATGTCTCACAACAAATGACCAACTCGCTCTAACTGGAACCTTGAAGTAAAATACATGTTCACATTGGCTTGTAAGAACACAGTGCTCCATTCCTCGCTCAAACAAGCTTACATTTACCATGGTAAATCAATTATCATGTTCAATAATAGTTATATTGAGATAATTTTGATTCAATCGTAACCTGTACCATTTGAAAATGAACATAACTACCTTGAAGGAATTAAAGTCACAATGAAGAATATTTTCCAGATATACCCATAATATTGATTTTCTAAGAGTTTTGGATGTTTGTCACTTATAGAGGAAACATTGGTCACTTCAAAGACTGGAGATATCCCACAATATGATGTTGTATTTGTTTCATCCAAATTTTTTATGCGATATCTACAACCATTTCACACCATATCCTTGAGGTGTTTTACCTACAACAAGCCATACACGAAAATATTACACAATAATTCAATATTTATGATCAAGTGCATGTTTATTCTAGACATGGAAAAAATCAATGTGTACATCAATATATAATTTGTAAAATATAAAAATAGTGTGGTTGATTAATATTTTTTTTTGGTTATCATTTAAACCATATGCTAAATTGATTTCACTATGTGTAAGATTGGTATCTCCATTGTGATGAAGCCACACATTCCCATGATATTACATGACCAAATTGTTCACATCGTTCAATCCATACCTTCATACAATTAATATTGTTCATGATGTATAAATTAATTGTATCCCACTCTTGACCAAGTACTTAATGACAAAAACAATTTAAATTCAATACAAATGTAAATTATCTTAACAAAGTATACTTTTAATTGATGCGATATCTTGAATATAAAAATAGAATATGTATGATACATATACACAAAAATCAACAGTCAAATGTATTATTTTAATTAATATAAACTAGCTAATAATTACCTTTCAACTTCCTCGATCTACCTTTTCCGTTCAGGTACTCCCCTTCAAAATCGTTATTGGAGTCTCAATCACAAATGCGACATAAATTGAGATTTGACACTAAATTAGGAACATATTCACTAATATACAACATGTTTTGGTATATGATATATCCCTCCATCATAGAACCCTTAGCACTTTCTCCTTGTCTAACCAAACCCTTCATAAATTTCAAGTGCATCTAGACCATCCACATAGACCTTGAGTGCATAGGTCCACACAATTCAATCTCCTCAACTTGGTGTATGAGGTAGTGTTCCTGTGCATTTAAAAATTCCGAAGGTAGATGCTTCTTCATTTCTTTCATGAGATGAGGAATTTATTTCCTCCAATAATTTATATATTCTTTATGGGTTTCTTTAGATGATAACTATCTAATAGTTACGCAAACCAATAACAAGATTGAACAAAAAAACATTATATTACATAACATGAATTAGTGCACAAAAAATATATATATAATTTCTATGATGAATTAAACAAACACCAAGCACATGCAAAAGATCGCTACTTACCTCATGTATTTCCCAAGATTATATATAACTTTTTTGACATTGTTGTCGAAGTTGTTCGGGAGACAGAGAGGTAGAACATACTGTAACAATATCCAAACCAAATCATTTTTTAAACTAAGAGTAGACAAATAAAATAATAATAATATGCAATGGAATAAGAAAAAAAATAACTATATGGGTACCATAATAATTACCTTCATGAATACATGCCAATCATGCATTTTCACCCCCACAAAATCACCTTTCTTTGTTATGATATTCTTAATGTTTGCAAAAAATCCATTGGGAAATTTAATTTTCCACATGAATTCTTTTACAACATTAATTTTTTGCTTTGTTAACATCCACGGAAGTGAGTTTATATTAATTTGGTCTCCGTTGCTATGAAATTGAATGACGTATTTCATTGCATGGTTTCCTTATTGAATCTCTTTGCATATTTTGACAGTTTTTTCTTTGTCACTCCTTAGATCCAATATTTTCCATAATGTTTCAGTCACATTCTTTCAGATATGCATTGTATCAAACATATGAGACATTTGTAGGTGCTCATAGTATGGAAACCTGTTGAATTGTTTAGGATAACTTTTCATTCCTCATGGAAGCCCACTAATTCCTTCAAGATCACGAAGAACATCATGAATAGTAGTTTATAAAGAAATTGTAGAAATCAATGTCAATTACTGAAAACAACACACAATAAAAAATTCCATAACATTCCATATATGATGATTCATACATACTAGCTTGACAATTTCTACTATATTGCAACTTCCATGGGTGAGGTTTCATTTTCTGTGGTTTTAATGCAGTCTCTTAATTCCCATTGAATAGATTTTTTTGGTTTTTAGATACTTGTGATTCTTAGAGAGGATTTCCTATACTCATCAAACACCTCCTTTCTTAGGTGTTTTGAGCGATGGGATTTTCTCTTAGGACCACAAAATGGGCATGCAAATTTCCCCTTTGTCTGAAGACCTACATAAAGAGATGGAATATCTATTTCAATTATAATTATATATAAAACGAATGGAATATTTAAAAAAACATGCATGCATACTACTATATTAACTAGTTCCTAAAACTAAATGCAATTAAAGTGGAACTTAAACATACAAACCAAAAAATGGGTTAAACCTGGGGAATTGTGTATTGTCCATACAATCATTGCATGGAATTGGAATTGAATTTTTCATATTGGTCTAGATACGTCATAATAGTGATTCCATTCCATAACTTTAGTAGCTCATCTATAAAAGGTTCAATATATACATTCATATATTTAACTTGGTACTTATCTGATTGATTTGAACATATAAAATATATAATTATGAGTACCATTTATATATATAAACCATGCAAAAGATAAAATTAAAAAATATATATATGAAATTAGGAAACAAAATACGACAAATGGGATCCCATAGCTACATTAAAAATAAAAAAAGTTGTAGAAACAATATACCTGGAATGATCATCGACAACATTATGTGATCCCTCTTTATTGAAAACCATGGTGGAATGTTATTGTTGATAACAAAAATATTCCACACTATGTAAATAGATCTCGTCTATGAAAATGTATTGACACCATTTGTTTCCAAAGAAATACTAAGATTACAGGGATCTTCTTTAAAGTAAGGCCAATTTTCTTCCATATATCTAAATGTAGAACCATCTGCATGCATTCGAATAATGTCATCTTGACTTCCATTCCTTGCATGGTAATCCATAAATTGCACTATGTTTTTGCACCTGAATAGTCGTTGCAAATACATAATAATGGGAATATAATGAAGAACCTTGCGATGCACATTTTTGGTTACTTGATTTGTTCGATATATACTTATATGACATTCCAGACATTCTATTGCAAATTCATGCTAATTATAATATATAACATGGTCATCGGGGCATACATGAATTTCTTCATAATTCATTCCAATTTCTTTCATTATGGAAGATAAACCTCGATATGTGTAAGGTAAAATATTTGATTGTGGTAACAAAAATTCAGCTATCAAGCTACAACAAAATAAAATAAAAATATAATTAATATAATATATAAATAATATTAATGAAATGCATTTCATCCATATTAATTTGATTTAATTAACAATACAATTATTATAACAACAAATATAACCTTTATCATTATCATATATATGTGATGGATTATATTACATACCTTAACGTTCGTGTGATTGATATGTTTGAAATACCATTCATAACCTTCAAGTTCATTATCGACAATATAGAAGAGAAAATAATTGTGTTGGAGCCTTCATAAAGGGGTTCGTATGCCTTCTCAAGAAGAGATAAATCATGAACATCATTATAGTCATCAATATTTGCATGATCATCATCATCATCATCATCCATTCAAACATTAAATGAATCATGGATCAGCGTGTTTGTACAATGATCTTCTACTACATTATCAGTATGATCATCTTCTTCAATAGGACCATTAAATTGTTCTCCATTAATCATAGATCCTTGTTCCTCTAGTACTTGTTCTAAAATAACTTCCTCTAGATGATATGTTGTAGGATGTATTTTGTTTATAATTACATGAATACATTAATAGATACAAGTTAATATAAGAAATATAAAAATTATACATGCATTTACCAAAGCAAAAAAAATAAAAACTTTATGATGCTAAACTTGCAAAGGGACGATATTCATCCCCCACCCTCAGCATGCCCTTGTTCTCTACAATATTTTATGGATGTTGTGATCAATATTCATCTCCTCTTAAATCCCCTGCATTGACTACATGGACAATAACATTTCCCATCACCCCTTCTTTTTGCTGCGTCCCATAGTTTAGCAAGCAATTGTCGATTTTGTTTGTTGGGATCATGAATAGTGTTGTTTGACATTTTGTCACAAAAAACTTGAATGAATACTATTGACAATATTAAAAAATCAAGATTTACACGTCACTATTTCCACAAACAACTATTTACCGAAGAATAAAATAATTTTCCCAAACCATCTATTAAAGAATAAAATGATATACACAAACCATATGTAGAAGAATAAAATAATTATGCAAACTGTCCATCGAATAATAAAATAATTCCTCGAACCATCCTTGGAGGAATAAAATAATTTATGCAAACCATCCGTCGCTTCTATAGCAAACATGTAAGAATGTTTGTGTAGTTTATATATTTTCAAATTCAACAGTTGTCGGATAACCGATGATATGAATCCTAGTTACTATTGAAAAAAATATGCCAAACACGTTGCAAATATGTTGATATGGAGCCTGGTTATCACTGCAAAAAATATACCAAATACGTCGCAAATGCGATGAAATTTAGTTCAAACACCAACAAATGTGGTGTCGAAAATCAGACAATTGTGGCATCAAAAATCTGACAACTGCGATGTCACAAATCCGACAAAAGTTTGTCGAAACATCGATAATACAAATTTAAGTAAAAAATTTGACAACTAATTTTATCACTTAAAAAAAAGTAATCAAAATTTATAATTTGAAAGTGAAGCCCGACAAAAAAGTAGTTTTCGTCAAATTCCATCAGATTTTGTCGTCGTATTTTGGGTTCAAACTTGTTGTGATACAATATAAGCCATGTGGTACCGATACACTAGAAGGCCCTCAAATTAATACAATTTAATTTCTAGAATTGATACAACACAAGTCTCTGACCTTAATACAACATAAGTTCATTACCTTAATACAACATAATATCCCAATACAACCATCTCTCCCAAATGGGACTTGATACAATACAAGGTCCTATATTAATAAAACATAATCTCTTTACTTATGCAACATAAGTTTGTGAAATTAATAGAACATAAGTTCCATGGAGAATATATGAACCTAAAAAAACATAGATTTTAGACTTGATACAACACAAGTCTCATGGGAATGGCTCTTGAAAATGTACTTTCAACACTCCCTCTCAGTGAGGGAGACATTCTCTGCCACACCAAGCTTATCTCGGAAGTGTCTGAACTTCATGACATACAGAGGCTTTGTCAAAAATTTGCAATCTCCTCATTAGTAGTTGTGTACTATAATTCATTTTACATGACCATGACTTCAATGAAGTAAAACTTCATCTAAATGTGTTTTGTCATAAAACACATATAGGATTTTCAGAAGTATCGACTATTAACATGTAATAATTGTAGGCTCAATTCTTTCACCCTAGTAGGTAGCTTACCAATGTACACTACTCCTTAGCATGTATTACTATCCACAAAACACATTTTTCTTCTATGGTACTCTCTGACATGCATCTTGATTCTATAGTACTAGTCATAGTATACGTAGATTTTGTACTACTAGCCACAAATTACATTACTTATCTTAGGATTAAAAAATAGTTGGATAGCACAATCATATAATAGGTCTTCCATGTATCAAATACAATAAAAATACTATTATAATGTACCTCAAAGGTACTCAAACATATGCATTGTAGTGAGAATAAAATACAATAGGTCTGCTAAAAGATCAACTAGCTACTTACAAATAGTAGCATCATCTAGATCCAATCCATAATGAAGTTTCTCCAAACTAGAAATGATCGATTTTAAATCCATCATATACAAATTTATACAACAAATGTGTAATTTCATGCAGAAAGAAAGTGTTATATTTCTTTCACTCTTCAACATTTTTTGACTTGTTAAGTCTTGTATTATCTATAGAATTTCTTTATGAGATTTCGATTCTCTATGATGTTCTACAAGGCCTAGTCACTTTCTTAGTGATCCTTCTCTTTATACTACATCACTCCAACTACCTCTCCAAGAGGTTAACTGTTCTATGACATTCTAGACTATAACTCTTCTTGAGTATCAATAGTCTCTGAGACTTTGGTCATGTCTCTACTAATATGGATTCTCTCCACAATATATCACAACCCTTGGTTGGCTCAGTTATGTACCATGACTAACTAATGGGGACTCTATCTTCTACTCCCTATGAAGTCACTCCCTCTTCAATTGGAGGATTTTTTATGTACTATATTAAGCTTGTACTAGACAGAGGCTTGGTAAGAGTGTTGGAAATGCTACTCAGATGTGAAAATCTACCAGATATCAAATATGACTTACTAGAAGCCTCGTAAATATTAACTTGTTTTCAACATGCTCTATCTAGAAAAACATATTTGACCCTTCCTTGATCATTATGCTATCAATATTTCATATATATTTGAATATTTATTCCATTTTTCAAGACATATCGAGTTTATATACACTTGTAGCAAGTAGGTAAAAAACATGACTGATCTTGGGACCTGTGACTAACTAGGTTCATCTCAAGTAACTTTTGAGATCTTCCAAAGCTGATCTAAACTTCAAATTTATATTCACATAGATGTCCATGGACTTTTAATCTATCATCCTAAAACTTTTTAGGATCTCTGTTGCACATTTTCCTTAACCGAGGAAAATATTATCTAGTGACAGCCATATCTCTAATCATAAGAATCATAACAATATTATTAACTACTATTCTCAACTATCCTTTTGAATTATGAGCATCATGTAGGCCTCCTTTTTACAGGAGGTACGTAAACTAGTTACATTGGTTCTTCAAGAGATAGCAAGTCTAGATACTCCCTGTCACCATGTAAATGTAGAAACATAATTAGGTTCCTCCATCATAGAGACTTATGCTCATCTATATAGGAATATATTCTTTGAAACATGAATCTAAATAAGATAGAATATCTTCAAGAGTCTAGCATCTATCAGAATAGAATTAAGCCATCTATTATGTATGCTTCCCAAGAGGCATAGGAACCTCCTGAATTGTTCTCTTTTAGTCTCAGCCATCAAAATGGCTCCACATTCATGTCCTTGTTTACTTGTAGCTAAGGGAATATTAATTTTCCCTACAAGACAAATTATTCTAATGGTTAGAACCATTTCATACACATGAATTTTCTTCACATGAAATACTCTCAATATACTTATAATGATTTACATAGTTATGTACACATATTGACCAACCCGTTTATCATAACCCACTATAATATTATGTACTGATACACATCCCTATATCAGCACAAAAAAATCATTTTATGAAATAAATATACATCCCCATTTTCATATCTCATGAGGTAATTATGTTTACCTATATCTTCTCAATCATGTAGTCATATGTTGACAGCTTATGAAAAAATCATGCAAACCTAAATCTCATGTCTTATGAAGGATGTTTTAATCCTTATATCATTCATATATGAGTATATATTATTCATGCATAAGTCTTATATCAGTCCTATATCATCTCGCAAAATATGGTTTCATGAGATCGATAACATGCCAATAAAGATAGAAAAACAATGTATATGCTAAACACAATCCTAGCCCTTGAATATAGATCTATATGGCATTCATGCAAACATAAAAAAAACTTTTATATCTGATTTATAGAAGAATGTAAAAAAGGTAAGTTACTCATCTGTTTTGTTTCTATGGGATCCCTCTTGATCTCTGCACCCTTGCGGAGATAGGCGGAGTTCTTCTTTATGCACTGCAACTTTAAACCATTGCAAAAATAAAACTTAATGCATCTACTAGAAGGTGTGTCCGTGCATGGGAATAAGGATCCCATGAAAGCAAGAGATAATTCTCTTCTTTACTAAAGTAAATTTTCCTTTTGATCATCCTCTTCCTTAGATGATGTCTCTTGAGAAAGTTCACCTCTTTCTACGATGGTGAATACATGAATCCTTTTCTTCTCCTCTTTTCCTTACATGACAATCACGTGCAAAGTGGCCTGGATTTTGACAATAATATCATATAAACTTTGATTTGTCAAAATTTTTATTGATCTCCTTCTTATTTGCATGAAATAACTTATTGGACGATAATTCCTTCCTTCTTGGTTATTTTCATGAGGGAAATATTCTCCTCCTTAGGGAATGGTGTCTTTCTTTGGATGCACCCATCTTCTTGGATGCAATCATGCCAATGTATTTTAAAGTTGGGCTAATATTATATTCCATTTAATGTATTGAAAGGTCTCCCATGACGAGGGGATTCCATCAATGGTTGTTTGTAGAGGATAATCCTCATCTATTTCCACACCGATTCTTGCAAGTTGATCCTCAACTAAGATATCTTTGTGAAGAAGGAGGCTACGGTCTCATCTCTTTCCATATTCATGTTGTGAAACTTATTCTTCAAATCCCTCTTTTGAGTAGGGGCCTTCTTCTCATATAGATTTGTGAGTGTGTCGAAACACTCTTTTATCCTCTTCAATGGTGTGATGATCATCATGAAATTGTCCTTCATAGAGTCATATATGATCCTATTTTCCCTTTCTTGATTATTTTTTTAATTGTCTCTTCTTGCATTTTTAGTGGGATCTTAGATCACGATGGTCACAAAAGGTTCAAGATCATGAGCTCTTAAAAGGTATTGATCACCCTCTCCTTCCATGTGTTGATGTTACATTAGAGGAAATTTGAGGTCTAAAATGGGCCTCCTAAGGAAAATAATAAAATAATAGTTAAAATAATAAAATAATAGTTATTAATTTTGGAGGAAGAATGAAAAAAACTACTTTTTGTATTTGTATTTTCAACATATCTCCCTATTTTTTTACTCCAATTTTGAGCATGAGAGCTCGTTGGATGCAGAATTTAATTCTGCATCCAACGAGTACCCACACTGCATACTTTTGATGGACCTCGCTACCCCAAAAACAAGAAATAACTGAAAAAACATGATGATGACATCATCATCACATTTTTTCAATTATTTCATTAGAGGAAATTTGGGGTCTAAAATGGGCCTTATAAGAAAACGTGCCAAAATAATTTTTTGTGAGTTGGAATTCAAGAACCAATAGAATTTCAATAAAATAAGTCAACCATAATGGTTGAATTGACATATTTCTCATTAAAAAAACTACTTTTTTTGTTCGTATTTTCGACATATCTCCCTGTGTTTTTACTCAAATTTCGATCGAGAGAGCTCGTTGGATGCGGAATTTGATTCCACATCCAACGATTACCCACACTGCATACTTTTGACAGACCCCACTACCCCAAAAACAAGAAATACCTGAAAAAATGTGATGATGACAATACCTGAAAAAATGTGATGATGATGTCATCATCACATTTTTTCAGGTATTTCTTGTTTTTGGGGTAGCGGGGTCCATAAAAAGTATGCAGTGTGGGTACTTGTTGGATTTGGAATCAAATTTCGCATCCAACGAGCTCTCTCGATCGAAATTTGAGTAAAAACACAGGGAGATATGTCAAAAATACGAACAGAAAAAGTAGTTTTTTTCTTTCTTCCTCCAAAATTAATCAATATTATTTTATTATTTTCCTTAGGAGGCCCATTTTAGACCCAAAAATTCCTCTAATGCTTGTTTTTGGGGTAGCGAGGTCCATCAAAAGTATGCAGTGTAAGTACTCGTTGGATGCAGAATTAAATTCTGCATCCATCGAGCTCTTCCGCTTTAAATTTGAGTAAAAACACAGAGAGATATGTCGAAAATACGAACAAAAAAAGTAGTTTTCTTTTATGACAAATATGTCAATTCAACCATTATGGTTGACTCATTTTATTGAAATTCTATTGGTTCTTGAATTCCAACTCACAAAATTTATTATTCGCGCATTTTTTTATAAGGCCCATTTTAGACCCCAAATTTCCTCTAATGTATGTTCCTTCGAGTCGATCTTTCGGTCGGATAGATATTGATTCCATTGCTTCAATATCGTGCTCAATGAAGATAGAGTATTTGCACAAAACTAAGCTCTTTCATTCCCTTTCTCCGATACCATGTCAATGTTTCAAAAATAATGAAAGACTCTTGAAATTTACAAAAATTTTAATCCACAATTACAGTGCATATATATCTCATAAGAAATTCATACACATAATAATTCAATCCATAAAACACATGATGTACCCTTGGAAATCCCTCCAAATCTGAAGAATAAAAAAAGCCAACAATCCTTTGAGTATGATAGATAATCGACAAAGAATTATTACAACACAATAACATATTTCCTTATAAGAGAGCACAATAGAATAGATATCGTATGTAACTTTGTACTGGTCTTTCCAAGTGCATAACACTTCAATAAAAATCCAAATTCAGACACACAAAGAAGGTAGTGAATGATAGCATGATTTTTTGCATTGGTAACATAGCTAACATTGTGAACATTGTTTCATATTCAAACTTGTGCGCTATATGACTTGGTTCCAATTTGTCACCCATAATTATCTCCCATACTGAATATATGTTCCCTCCATTAATTTACTATTGTTATTTGCATCTATCTAAGTTATTAACTAATTCAACTGAACTAAACTGAATGGAAATGAATGTAAGGGAATGTAGCTGAAAGTGACTGAATTTAACTGAAATGAAATGAATGTAATTGAAGTGAACAAATCTAAACTGAATCTAATTGAACTGAACTGAATATAACTAAATGTAACTGGATTGAACTGAAGAAAACTGAATGTAACTAGTGCTTCACCATCATTGTCATCTTCAACAACCACTTTGCATAAATTAAGGAGTTGATTCCTTAATTAACTAAAACTTTTTAATCACAACTAATATACTCAGCTTATGTATTATTAATTTGAGTTCACTTGGAGGCATACATGGGAAATTGGACTTCTCTCTTTATCTCTGTGATCATCTTGTTTACCATTAATTAATTTTGCATGGTTCATATGTGTTCAATTAATTAATCATCTATATCATATCATACTCCTAATAATTGTTCTGAATCTATGATCATATGTATTACCCTAGGTCATACAATCATATGCTAATGTAAATCACTCTAGGGGTAGTTGATCCCTAAAGGGGACTTGTAGCACTTGCTCACCATGACTAGCCATACATCACATAGTATATGGTCGAGACTTAATAAAACATAAGTCATGTAGTCTTGATAAAACACAAGACCTTGAGCTTAATACAACATAAGTTCTGGACTTGATACAACACAAGTTTCCAACCTTAATATAACATGAAGACATGATATAAATACAACATAATATCCCATTACAAGCATCTCTCTCGAATAGGACTTAATACAACACAGGGTCCTAGATTAATACAACATAATCTCTTTAACTCAATACAACATAAGTTCCATGGAGATGATCTGAACCTAATACAACATAGATTCCACACTTGATACAACACAATTCTCATGGGAATGACTCTTGAAGATGTACTTTCAACAATAATTGCAAAACTTAGTGGAAATAAATTTCTATCCATGCCAATAACTTGCATATACAAGAAGATCCACGAGATGTAGAACAGTTGGTGGCATGGTATGGTTAAGACACCCCCTAAGCTAAAAGGTCATCGGTTCTAATCCTGTCAGATACCAAAAAATCCAACCATGTTAAGGGTTTGTGCGGTCCAGGCCAGGTGCGATCCTCGAGTGATTTTGATGGATTAGATTCCCCTGGTTTGTGGTTACTTAGCCAATGGAAACCCTGCTATCCAGGGGGGTTCCACCACTTTGCCAACAAAAAAAAAACATGCATATACAAGTATATTAATCATATGCATCACATGCATAAAAATAAAATTATTGCATATTCAAATACAGAGAGAATACTTATCTTTTTTTTTACAACAAATGCTCGTCACACAGGGCCAATTCATTTCCACCATTGTCTAAGATAACCATGACCCGAGGGAATTTAAGCTGTCAATGTCACCTGGGGATGACACCCAACCTAGGCCACACCAACCCTTATGATGGATGGACTTTTGGGTGTCTCCTCCCAACTAACTCACCCCTAAGGGGATTGAACTTGGGTTTCCTTTATGATGAGACCCACATGTTAACTGAATGAGCTAGCGATATTTGACAATAGAATAATTATCTTTATATAAATAATATAGAAGAAATTGGTTATGCAATAGTAATTTTACACCTAACCATAGGCACTTTGTCCAACATATATTTTTTTTTCGAGAGGACACTCCCAAGTTGGGCTATGAGGCCACTAAGGTGAAGGGAACACATACATGCTTCTCTTTCTTTTCCCACAACCCACTTTTATCTCAATGGCTATCCAATTTTTTACCAAGAGCTCTATAAGAATCGCACTCATCTATCATAGTCATGTCACTACTTCCAACTTCCCCACGTAGCATAAGGAATGAATTCTCGTTCATTGATCCATAGTTCCCTGAATAAATCTATCCCTTACAATGCTTACCAATGTTTGTAGTAAGAGTCCAATTTGTTGTATGTTTTTGGATAACCTTTTGTATAATTATTTCATGGCTTCTCAAGCATAATAAGTAGCACTAGAAATGTGTTGACATATTCAACCATTGTCATATATCCTATCATTAATTGATGACACTCTTTTCTATTGTTTTCATAATACCTCTATAAAAGGTATTTCTACTTGAATTACTTTTCGAAATTCCTATTGAGTATATAGTTTTCATTGATGTCAAAGGTTCTCACGAATGACAAAGGAATAACCAATGGATATGATGATAGAAAAAACTCAGTGAAATACTAAGGTAGTGATGGCATGGCATGGCATAGTTGAGGATGTGGAATGACACATATGATGACATGGAATATGATGGTGTCCTAAGGATGATGTCATAAAATAGTGATGGCATGGCATGGCATAGTTGATTATGTGTCATGACACATATGATGGAATGGAATATAATGGTGTCCTAATGATGATGAGATGGACATGGATGATAAGAGAGTATGAATGACTGATCTGAGGACTTCCAAAATAGTGTCAACAGTATGATGTAAACAATGGTCAATGAAACAAAGAACAGAGGTCAAGTGGAAGTAGAGATGCAGTATCAATGACAAAGCTGTTTAGACAAATGAAGAGTGAAATGAACGGGAGACAGAGTATATGTAAACAATCGAAGAAACTATATTCGCGAGAGTGTTTATAAATTCTTTAGAGAAACTATATCTATCACAATGTTTGTAAATTCCATATAATCAACAGCACGATGAAATTATCTGTGTATATAAGTCTTTAAAACTATTAGAAACAACCGTAGAGGAATTTTGTAAAGAAATCATGCAGATCCGCAAATTCATGGTGAGATACACATTCGATCTGAAATCAACAGTTAGGAAGAATCCCACATGAGATTTGATGGTTAAGGATCAGTTTCACAGAATATAGGAGAGAGGATGAAGTTCCACAAAAATATAAAGATCGGATGGCTTATATTATTCCCGCACTAGATTCGATGATTAAGGATTAATTTGGACAGTTAGGTGGAAAATACAAAGTTCCGCAAAAGATCAAGATTGGATGGTCGAGATTAGTTCCGCTAAAAGAGATCAACGATGCGGAAGAAAAATGTGGAAATGGAATTGTGGAAATAACGTTTAAATATTATATGAACCCGCAATCCACAACCCACAAAATATCGAAAGACTGAGATTAGTTCTACTAAAATAGATTGATGGTGTGGAATAAAAATGTGGAAATGGAAATGAGGAAACAACATTTAAATATTCTATGAACCCACAATCCGCAACCCACAAAAGAGCAATATCAAATGGATGATATTAGTTCCACAAAATATTGATAGTGCAGGAGAAAAATTGTGGAAATAATCTTGAGTAAATAATATTGCAAAAAGGATCCTACGAAAATAAGCTTGCGGAAATAAGTTTGCAGAAAGGAGCTTGCGGAAAGAAGCTTGTGGGAAGGAGATTGTGGAAAGTCGAGATATTATTTGAGGAAATGTTACATCCCACATCCTGCATCCCATAATATGGAGATTGACGGTCACAGAAGAGCTCACGGGAGATCAACGGTGCAAAATTGTTGATGCAAAAATTCAATTGCGGAAAGCAGAAAGTCAAAGTTTTGAAGAGTTGAGTTCCTGCATTCTGCAATCCACATCTTACCTTAGAACAATGAACAGCAAAATGCCTGATGAATATCAATGTTGGGGAATCGTTGATAAGGAAACCGTGGTGCAAAAATATTATTTTGAAGGAGAAATCTATATGTCAGATTGACAGATTGGAGAGACTCAAAAATAGATCAAAGATGGAAAATTGTTGATGAGGAAACCCTGGTGCGGAAATACAATTTTAAGGAAGAAATATATACCTTAGATCAACGGTCCAAAGAGACTTAGAAATAGGATCAACAACTCTGATTAAAACTGGAAGATGATCTTGCGGAAAGAAGATGGATATTGCAGGAGCACCAGAAAATGATAAATAGGGATGCGGAAATGAATTCTGAGTTGTGAGAAGAACGAAATGATGATTTTGATGAAATTTATCAATGAAATGACATGATTGTTGAATGGGTAAAATGATGAATAGTTGTGTCTGTGAGTAAACAATCAAGATCTAAAATGAAGGAGTGTAGCTATGAAGAAATGCATTGATAGGAAATAGGTAAAGATTATTTATTGTATGAATGTGTAAAAGATTAAGATGTCACTTTTAGTAAGATAAATAGATTCCAAATAGAATAGTGGTCTAGGTGTTTTGAATTGATGTAGCAATAGCTGAAGAAGAGACCAGGAAGGATGACATAGGTTGAGGAAATTATTGATGAAAACATATTAGGGTGGCAGGGTGGCACTAGGGTAGGAAATAGACCTATGGGGGGTTGTTTCCTCCTTCTAGAAAAAGCTGGTAAATGGAGTGTAAGAGCATCTTGTCAGTCATAGCTAAAAAAACAGGGTGTCGTAGCATCCTTTCAGTAACAGCTAATAAACCAAGGGGTTGCAGGCTCCTTCTAGTGGTAGATGGTAAATAGGGTGTCGTAGCATATTTTCAGTAGTAGATAATAAACTAGGGAGTTGTAGCCTCCTTC
The DNA here is from genome assembly GCA_001517045.1 of Pseudotsuga menziesii. NCBI lineage: Eukaryota > Viridiplantae > Streptophyta > Pinopsida > Pinales > Pinaceae > Pseudotsuga > Pseudotsuga menziesii. The sequence continues at coordinate 432,323 of LPNX010308193.1, read as the reverse complement.
CAGTAGTAGGTGGTGAACATGGTGTCATAGCATCCTTTCAGTAGCAGCTGATAAACAGGGGGTCATAACTTACTTCCATTGGTAGCTGGTAAATAGGGTGTCGTAGCATCTTTTCAGTAGTAGCTAATAAACCACGGGGGCATAGCCTCCTTCCAGTAGTTGTTGGTAAATAGGGTGTAATACCGTCATTGTTTATAGCAGTAGGAAAAACTATTTGTAAATAACAATTTTGCAGTAATAGGATGTATTAGTGGTTTACCCTATTGGGCTTCCATGTTAAAATTGTGCTATGTTTATTCTTGTTGTTATGTGTATTTAGTGATAGATTTTAAAAGTGGTTAAATTAGTAAAAGGATACCAATACTGATTCACCCCCGCCCTCTCAATATTGACCAATAAACCAACACTTCCTACAAACAATATGTGATGTCCCCATTTTAAATAATTGCATAGCAGGAAAATTCCATCAACCCTACTAGTTCTCTAGGTTGGGTGGAAACATTAGAAAGTTAATAAGGGAGCTAATAAAAGGTGTTCAGATATTAGAAGAAATAAATATTTACTTAATGGAGTTAATTAAATGAATGCAAGTGAAAAATGAAATGGCTATGGAGAATAGATATACATGGAGACTATGGGGCCCACTTAAGCTAGAATTCCTATCTTAAATGGCATCCTCCTCTTGCAATATTGAATCTATGGGAATCCTAATGTTTTTATATGAATTATAAGGTTAATATACTTTTCCATATACTTCATATGTCTAATTTTGGATGAATTGTAACTTACATGGGGAGAGGAAGAGCCAAATGGGAGTTTCATGGACACTTGCCTAGATTCCCCTTACATTTATGACATCTATGACACCAATGATGGAGATTCTATGAAACTTATGACACAAGTCAAATATAAAGGTTGAAATCTGACATATATGCAATGTCAGGTCGAAATATACCATCCAATAGATCTCTCATGTGAGTTTGGGAAGCTCAATGGGCTCCTACGCAAATTTGGGGAAGGTGGAAAGCTAGGAAAGAGGGGACACATGTCAATTCATGAGAACACACCCTAATTTGACTTGGATTGAGTTTTTGGATAGATTGGGAACCTTAAAAATATAGGGAAGTTTATAATATATAGGAATAAACCAAGAGAATGGATTTTTTGATCATTTGCAAAATTTATTGTTCTAAAGAGAGAGAGCTAGTGGATGACCAGTTTATGCCTTAAACAATTTCAAGGGTGAACAATTCCCATACTAGTTGGTGTTGGGGAAGGAAACCCAGGTATTTCAAGGAGGTTAAATGGAGTCTTAGTTACAGTTGCAAGCTACATAATCTCATGGACACATCAAATTTCAGCTTGTTCTTTCTTTCATCTCAAGTTTTCTCACCATATTTCAGCTCCATGAGGTGAGCGTACTTGGTAAGCTATTAATCTATTTGGGGGAGATTATATTGCTCCAGTATTTTGTGTTAAGATGTAAATGATATGTTATTTAAGTTCATAAATCTCTCATCTCGAAAGGCCAAGAAATCTCATGTATTATTGCTCAATAATGAAGAAACAGTGCCATTTCCCTACTACCTTGCTGTAAACTCTTGTAATCTTGATGAATTCGAATCGATGTGTAATATATTGATGATTTATGAATGAATGGACTGTAATTAAAGCATATTATTGTTAGGATATTTAGACACTTAGGAGTTAGTTAAGATCAACTTGTGTAGTATATTCGTTAGGTAAAAGTGTGTTTCTTTAGTATGCATTAGTATGCATTTGTAAATATTTTAATCTGACGGTCATGATATATTCTAGACATAGAGTGATCCGACGGTTCAACTTCTCTTAGATCATACCTACCATTGATCCATGGTTTAACACTCGATTGGTCTATGATCCCTATTTAAAAAGCATAGAGGATCCTTGGCTAGTTGATCGATTATGAGAATCTCATGTAACTTTCTTTCTTTTGCATAATAAATTGCTCCAAGTAGCTAATTGGCTGGGGCCGTGGACTGTTTCCCTCTCGAGGGTTTTAACCACATGAAAAACATCGGTGTGTTGATCTATGATCTGTTTGTGTGAAGCGATATCTGAAGGTGTTCGGTCTTTTGGGAGTACCCTGTGTATCCGAACATGGTATCAAAGCTTTTATGAAGAGCCGCTTTTAGTTTTGATCAAGATCTGGAACCGGTGTTGCCAAAAATTTGAAAGGGTTTCTATTTCTAGATTTTTTGTGCATTTTTGGCCTATGGAAGCTATTTCATTGCGTCCATACCATCGTTTCCATTTGGAAATAGTTTTCGTTTCACCGAAAACCATTTCCGTTTGCTCCAGAAACACCCATTTCAGCAAATCTGAAGGTATAATGTTATAGTGATGGATTTTTTTTTAAATATCTCATATTTTATCAGTTTATTATTAGATCTTTTATTTTTTAGTCTCGGACTATTGTTTTCCTTGACTGCGTATGCTCTTTTCCATGCACCTTGCGCGATCGCAGTGAATCAGAAATAGTAAGGGAAAGTTTTTTTCTTGTCTTCTCGGTTACGTATGCTCTTTGCCATGCACCTTGTGCGATCACGGCAAATCAGAAACAATGAGAAAAACTTGAAAACGTAGACTTTCCAAGTAAGCTAACAAAGATCTAACCCCATTGTGTGGAAAAAGTTTTTTTGTTTTTGTTTTTCATTTTTTTTTGTGATTTGCAAGAAAAGAAAGCAAGCACGGAAAACGAGAAAGAAGAGTAAAAAAATTATAAAAAAAAAAAACCCTTCCTCTTTCCATAGTTTTACGTACCTTTTAAACTTAGCTCACTTGGTCCAAAGTTGCTTTACACCTTGATAAGTCTTGAGTTCAAGTCTTATCAAGCTACTTATTAGTGCATGCCATTTCTATTTTCAAGTTACTTTATTGTAAAAGTGCATCTCACATTAATAAAATAAAATAATTAATAAAATAAAATAAAAGTGAGTCACTTAAGTCTTTTAATTTATTGCCGCACTATTTAAAAGTACATTATTGTAAAAGTGAACCTCACTTATTCTACAAAAGTGATTCACTTCAAAGCAAATTTATTGTAAAGTGATTGTCAAAGGTTGATCTTGGGAAAATGGGGGTTCTTTTTTTTAGTTATTCAAGTTAATATCTGCCACGTCACTATAGGGGACATCTTCAACATTTTCTTTGATTAAGCTTAACTTCATCATCCGAAATCAGTTTTAAGTGCCGTTTTTTTTTTAATCGCATATTTTTTCGAGCTCTTTACATCCAGACAGTTAGCTTCTATTCTTTTATCCATTATTTTATAGTATGGACGCCCCTTGTGATATTATACTTACAAGTTCTAACTATTTCTCATGGAAATCTCGTATTGGAAGATGTTCTATGAAGTAGGGGACTTTTCAGGATAATCTCAGGGAAATAAACATAACCCACTGATGATGATAAGAAAATTAAATGGACAAATAGATGTGATAAATCTCCTGGATTGATTGGGATGGCAATCTCTATTGATTTGTGATTCCACATATCTGACATTGATGAACCTGATAAAGCTTCGGAAAAGTTGGAATCTTTGTTTGGTAAACACAATAAAATTCGGGGTCATCAACTTGAGAATGAGTTTCTTTCCTTGAATCCAAATTATTTTTCATGCATTCAAGACTATTTATGTAAGTATAAAACTCTTAGACTATTATGTGCAGAATGCAAGATTAAGAAAGAAGACAAATAATGTATTTATCATATTCTTTCCAAACTTGGACCTGCATATTCTATTTTTGTATCTACATTCTACTCCAGGAAAGAATCCTTGACCGTAGCTAGCTATCAAGAGCCTAGCCTTTAATCCTTTTGTGATTCCTTAATTAGAGAGCAAGATAAGCTCATTCATCTTGGAATAACTAACAATGCAGATACATCTAGGAAAGCCTTATTGTTCCAACAGAAAGAAAAGTTCAAGCCTCCCAAGAAACATAATTTTCGCAATAATAAGCAAAACAACAAGGGTCCCAAACCCTCTCAGTCAGCTCCTTCTTCAAAAAATGACAAAGGATCCAAGCAAAAATGAAAGAAGACTGACTGAGCATCATTGCAATTTTTGTGGGAAAGATAATCATGATGAATCTAAGTGTTTTAAGAAGATGGCAACCTTGGAAGCAGCAATGAAGAAGCACCACATCAGCCTATATTCATCTTAATAATTTAACTCTCATGGACATGCACTTTGTGCTTCTGGTCACTCTTATACTCCATCTTCTTCTTCTACTTCAAATGAATGACTCATTGATTCTGGAGCATCTTAGCATATGGCTAAAGGTAAAGCCATCTTTTCTACTATGCATGAATGTAACACCAAACAAATATTCGTTGGTGATGATAGATCTCTAAGTGTTGTAGGATCTGGAACAGTTCTAGTAGAAAATGGTCATTTCAGTGATGTACTATGTGTTCCAAAAATTTCCTGCAATTTGTTATCAGTCTATCAAATCACTTATTCAGGTGAAGGTAAAACTGTGACGTTTACACCTCACCAAGTTGTAATCAAGGATTTTAAAAATCCTTAAAATATCCTTGCTACTGATACTGTTGATGATATTACCAAGTTGTACAAATTTCACAACTTTGGGTCATCACCTTTTCCTTCAGTTTTTGTTGCTCACATTGATAACTTGAGCAAACTTTGGCATGAGCAATTTGGTCACTTAAATTATCTCTCATTGCAACAACTATGTAAAGACAATATGGTGACTGGTCTTCTACTAGTATCTTGCAAGGATGGTGTTTGTTCCGGTTGTCTACTCAGAAAACATCATCAGGACAGTTTTGACAAACGTGGCTCTTGGCACACCTCAGTTCCCTTGGAGCTTGTGCATAGTGACTTGTGTGGCCCTCTTCCATCTGCTTCCTTTTTTGCTTTCAAATATTTCTTAACTTTCATTGATGACTACTCCAAACGCACTTGGGTTTACTTCTTAAAACTTAAGTGCAAAGTATTTAACATGTTCTTGGCCTACAATGCCCTTGTTGAAAAACAATCTGGTCATCAAATTATTAAGTTAAGATATGACAATGGAGGAGAATATGTTAACAACAAGTTCACTACTTTTTGCACTGAACAAGGAATCCAACAACAACACACTGTTCCATATACACCACAGCAAAATGGTGTAGCTGAACGGAAGAACCGCACTTTAAAAAAAATGGCTAATTGTATGATCCAATTTAAGGGACTAAGTCTTCAATATTGGGCTAAGGCCATAAATTGTGCAAATTACATAGTTAATCGCACACCCACTAAAGTTTTACAAGGTATAACACCGGAAGAAGCATTGAGTAAAATTAAATCAGATGTAAGTCACTTTCATGTGTTTGGTTGTGAAGCATGGGCTCACATTCTGGATGAAAAACAGAAAGCATTGTAGCCTAAAATTGAAAAGTGCATATTTGTTGGATATTCTGAAGATGTAAAAGGTTATAGAATTCTTTAGCCCCATTCTCATGATATAATAATTAGAAGAGATGTTAAATTTGATGAAAATCTCTTGGCCTACGAGCCTAACTTGGTGGGTGTGCCATCTTTGGCCTGCGAGCCTGATTCAACGATTGTGCCTTCTTCTTCTTCTTCCAGCTTCCTTGACAGGTTTCCAACTCTAGTTTATGATGATAACAGTGAGGATGAAAATCCACCTCTTCCTACTCATGTTCCTCCAATTGCACTAGCACCAATACTTCCTCGATGGGCCTATTCAACATGTGAAGCAGCTGGTGATCTTGCCGGTGATCCTAGAGATCAACGTCGAAAACGTTCTTAGTTTCAACGAGCCTCTTCTCTTTTGGCTCAAGTTTCCGAGAATCATGATCCAGAAACTTTTGCAGAAGCTTCAAGAAATCCAGATTGGGATGCCGCTATGGATGAAGAATATCGTTCCTTAATAGCAAACGATACTTGGGATCTTGTTCCTCTTCCAAAAGGAAGAAAACTTGTCAGATGTAAATGGGTTTACAGAACTAAGTAGGCATCAGATGGAAGTGTTGAAAGACTTAAGGCAAGGTTAGTTGCCAAAGGCTTTTCCCAAGTTGAAGGGATTGACTACAATGAAACCTTTTCCCCTGTAGCAAAAATGAACTCCATTCGCCTTGTTCTTTCCCTTCCAGCCTTACATAACTGGGAAGTCCATCAAATGGATGTCAAGTATTCCTTCTTACATGGTGATTTACATGAGGAAATTTACATGGAACAATATCTTGGATATGTTCAGAATAACTCTAGCCTTGTTTGTCTCCTTAAGAAATCCTTATATGGCCTTAAGCAAGCTCCTAGAGCTTGGTATGCCAAAATGGATAGCTTTCTCCTTGACACTAGTTTTTCTAGATGCCATTCTGACCCCAATGTCTATACCAAGAAAGTATGAAACCATCTCATCATACTTGTACTTTATGTTGATGATCTTATCTTTACTGGTAGTGACCCTAACCTTATAACCCATGTGAAATCCAGTCTTAAGAAAAATTTTGAAATGTCAGACCTAGGACATTTGCATTATTTTCTTGGTCTCCAAGTCTTGCAAACCAAAGAAGGAATCTTTCTTTCCCAGTCTAACTATGCTTGTGACCTTCTTCATCGCTTCCACATGGAAGATTGTAAACCAACCCCTTCTCCTTTCCAGTTTGGAGTCAAACTTTCTGCCACTTGTACTTCCCCTGAAGTAGATGCCACCTTGTATCATCAACTTGTTGGTAGTCTTTTATACTTAACTCATTCCCATCTTGACCTTTCCTTTTCCATTGTTCGTGTTTCCCATTATATTCAAACTCCTCATGAAAGTCGCTGGAAAGCAGCAAAAAGAATACTTCGATATATTCGAGGCACAATTCAGTTTGGGATTCATTACAGTATGGGGGGGAAACCTTTGTTGGTTGGTTTCACTGATTAAGATTGGGTCGGCAATCCCAATGATCAAAAGTCTACTGCAGGTTATGTTTTCAGTCTGGGATCTGGACCTGTCACTTGGGCTTGTAAGAAACAACAAGCACTTGCTTTGTCTTCAGCAGAAGCAGAATATCGAGCCGTAGTTAATGTCAGTTAGGAAGCTTTATGGCTTCGACAAATCCTTTTAGAGTTTGGATTCAGGCAGCAGCAGCCTACTCCACTTTGGTACGACAATCAAAGTGCCATAAAGCTTGCCAAAGATCCAGTTCTACATCAACGCAGCAAACACATTGAGCTACAGATGCACTTCATCAGAAATCTTGTTGATGATAGTGTTATTGAAGTTCTCTATTGCCCTATAGATGATCAAGTTGCAGACATCTTCACCAAGTCTCTTACAGAAGCGAAGTTTTCTAAACTTCGGTCTATGTTAGGAGTTCAGGAATGTGTCCTTAAGGGGGGATAGGCTCTAATTCCTCATTCCTTCTCCTAATAGTGTCACTTTTGTAAATCCTTCAATCAGATCCCAAGTTGTTCTTAAGGGGGGATGTTAGGATATTTAGACACTTAGGAGTTAGTTAAGATCAACTTGTGTAATATATCCGATAGGTAAAAGTGTGTTTCTTTATTATGCATTATTATGCATTTTTAAATATTCTAATCCAACGGTCACGATATGTTCTAGACATAGAGTGATTCGACGGTTCAACTTCTCTTAGATCATACCCACCATTGATCCGTGGCTTAACACCCGATTGGTCGATGATCTCTATTTAAAGAGCATAGAGGGTCCTTGGCTAGTTGATCGATTATGATAAGCTCATGTAAATTTCTTTATTTTTCATAATAAATTTCTCCAAGTAGCTATTTGGCTGGGGCCATGGACTGTTTCCCTCTCGAGGGTTTTAACCACGTGACAAACATCGGTGTGTTGATCTGTGATCTGTTCGTGTGAAGCGGTATCTGAAGGTGTTCGGTTTTTTGGGAGTACCCTGTGTACTTGAAAAATTATGGTTTTTATATTTAGTAACTAATATTTTTTTTTCATTTCGTTGAATTGCATAACCATTGGATAAAACTACACCTCATTTCCCCAAGGGTCCAAAACTAGTTTTTTATATCTGATTGAAAGAAGTGATAACAGCCATGGGAGGTCAATTGGTTATGCATACGAGTCTCTAATAATGTATTATACATGTTTCCTGATTCAATTTCATAATTATATTGGTTTTATTCACATTTTGGAAGCCATTTCTACCACTTACCCGGGGGGGATTTGAGCCCAAAATTGCCAATAAAATCCTCTATCTTGTTCAGAATTTAGTTCAGACTTCCAGAAGTGTTTGGAGGGACATAATACATCACTAAAATTAATAATTAATTTATTATATTATTCATACACCTTCTATTAATATTTGGAAGAAATTAGGCTGATTTAGAGACCAAGACACTAAAACTAGTCAAGAGCCAAAATTGTGAAAAAATTGGAAAATTGGGCATTTTGATAAAAAAATTAAAAAGGGACATTGCAAGTGGTATTAGAGCATGATATTGGAACCTGATGTGGTCTGATATTTTTTAGGAAAATAATTCAGGGACCACCATTATATATTGAAACCCAAAAGTTCTTTTGTTGAAGAGGAAATTATGACTAGGGATGAAAAGGGAACCTCATATGATGGTGAGGAGCTTATAAAAATTATGGAACCTATCTTTGAAGAAATGAATAAGAATATTATGAAAGGATATGAATTTTTGGCTATCCAAAGTTGGGAAAAATATATTGATTATAATAAAACCAAGGGGGTAAATACATCATCTTGCTTGAAGGAGAAAAAGGAGGAGACCCATGAACCACCTAGTTCTAAAATAGGTGAAGTAGTACATGAAGAGGATAGAAATTCACTCCCAAGTGACTCTGAAAAATATGAAAAATAAAATGAGTATGAATAATTTTCTATTGAAAATAATGAAGATGAACATGAAGAGATCCCAACACTTGATGTGGTGGAATAGGAACTTGAATTATCACTTGATGAAGGTTACACATTTTTTAAATAAGAGCATGATTCCTCTACATTGGAACCAATATATGAAAAAGGTTTCACACTTTTGAAGGAGTTTCATGATACTACCCATATGGATACTTACCGCGATGAAACTTCTGTACTTTTTGATCATTTGGGTGAGTTATTTCATTCTCCTGCATCCTACAATTCCATGTTTTGTAGGATTAGTCTCAATGAAGTATGGGTGAGAGGGTTTTTTCTATGGTGCCACATGAGGAGTATGGAACTCCTAGATTTACTTTTCATGATGAAATGGCTGGATTACATTCTTATTCAAATTTAAATCAGCATCTTTTGTTACTTTATGATGATACACATCTACATGGATGCACCTATGATATGCATTTGATTCACTTAAAGACTCATGGTTTCTCTTGCTCAACACTTGGTTCATTTGATGTTGGAGGAACTTCATCCAACACTAGGGTGAATATATTTATGATTGAATATAATTTGTGTTTCTAGACACATACTTTTTTATGTATTTATGATCCTCTCATTCATCGATGTATGGGTGAGACTTATTTGAGTCATTTGAAGTCTCCTTGTTTCTATTGCTCATTATTTGGTTCAGATTTTAGTGGAGATTATTCATTCACTTCTTGGATGAAAGAATACATGGCTGAATATTTTGGTACATATCACATCCTTTTGGAGCAGAATTATAGGACATGGGATCCTCACTTGTGTCATTGGAGAAGATTTGATTGGTCACTTGAAGCTTGTATGCACTTGGAAAATGGTGGTCTACTTACTTGGAGGTATAAGCACTTTCATGAATTTTTTATGAGGAACCTCCTTGATGTACTTTTTTATTATGTTGTTATGTACTTTGATGATATATATTATGTACTCATGAATTTTGGAAGAATCCATACAAGAAAATGGGATCCTGGAATTCTCTCTCCTAATGCTATGGGTTGGAGAGAACTCTTAATTGTTGGAGTGCAATACAACCAACACCTAGAGATTGTATTAAAACTTTGCAAGAACAGTCTTTGTATGATGATATGTCTAAATGTGAATTTGGGATGAAAGAACTATTATATATTGGGCACATTATTGGGCAAGATGGAGTGAAAGTGCACATGGAAAATATCAGGGCTATCGTAGAATCGCCATAACCAAAAAACATCACAAAAGTAAGAGGATTCATTGGAATACATACTACAGGAAGTTTGTGAAAGGGTTCTCCAAGTTGATTTCTCCACTCACTCATTTGACCAACAAGGATGCTTTCAATTGGAATGAATAGGCTAAAAAGGCCCTCCAAAAAATGAAATAAGTAATAAGTAGTTGTCCCATACTCACATTACCTAAATTTTCTAATCATTTTGTTGTTGAATGTGATGCCTTAGGTGGAGGAGTAGGGGCTGTCCTAAATCAAGGCCAAAACCCTATAGCCTTTGAGAGAATAAAGTTGCATCCTCATGAAAATCCTTACTCCATATATGACAAAAATATGTTGGCCATCGTGCATTCCTTGGCCAAATTCTTACAATACTTGGTAGGCAACAAGTTTTCGGTGAAAATTGACCACAATAGTCTAAGACACTTCCTTACCCAAAAGGATCTAAATGAAAGGAAACAAAAGTGGGTAATCAAGATCCAAGCTTATGGTTTTGATATTGAATATGTGAAAAGAAAGATTAACATTGTAGTAGATGTATTATCTCGAAGACCCTCTTTTTATCTCATGGACATTTCTAAAAATTGGAAAGACAGGCTACTAGTTGAATATGCCAAAGATAAGTTTGCTTGTGATGTATTAGATGGAATCATGGGAGATGATAACTACAGAATTTTGAATGGGCTGATATACTATAAATCTTCGAGTACACAGGGTATGCTTGAGATGGTTTCCTACTTTCTTGGTATAGACATTAGGGTTAGAATGGCATCTAGAAAAAACAATGTCAAGGAGAAAGCTATCCATTTTTGCATACTAAGCTCTAGGGGATTTCTTAAGACCATATAAGGATTTCTTAAGGAGACAAACAAGGATACAGTTATTCTGAACATATCCAGGAGGTTGTTCCATGTAAATTTCCTCATGTAAATCACCATGTAACAAGGCAAACTTGACATCCATTTGATGGACTTCCCAGTTATGTAAGGCTGCAAGGGAAAGAACAAGGTGGATGGAGTTCATTTTTTCCACAAGGGAAAAGTTTTTATTGCAGTCAATCCCTTCAACTTGGGAAAAATATTTGGCAACTAATATTTCCTTAAGTCTTTAAACACTTCCATTTGATGCATACTTAGTTCTGTAGACCCATTTACATCTGACAAGTTTTCTTCCTTTTGGAAGAGGAACAAGATCCCAAGTATCATTCACCATTAAGGAATGATATTCTTCATCCATAGTTGCATCCCAATCTGGATTTCCTGAAGCTTCTGCAAAATTTTCTAGAACATGATTTTCGAAAACTTGAGCCAAAAGAGAAGAGGCTCACTGAAACTGAGAACATGTTTGAATTTGATCTCTAGGATCACCAGCTACTTCAAATGTTGAATGGACCCATCGAGGAGGTATTGGTGCTGGTGAAATTTGAGGAACATAAGAAGGTGGAGGTGGATTTTCATCCTCACTGTCATCATAAAAAACTGGAGTTGGAAATCTGTCAAGGAATTGGGAAGAAGAAGAAGAAGGCATAGTCGGCAAATCAGGCTCGCAGGCCAAAGATGGCACACCCTCCAAGTTAGGCTCGCAAGCCAAGAGATTTTCATCAAATTTAACATCTCTTCTAATGATTATATCATGTGAATGGGGTTTAAGGAGTCTATAACCTTTTACATCTTCAGAATATCCAAAAAATATGCACTCTTCACTTTTAGGCTGCAATGCTTTCCGTTTTTCATCCGGAATGTGAGCCCATGCTTCACAACCAAACACATGAAAGTGACTTACATTTGGTTTAATTTTACTCCATGCTTCTTCCAGTGTTATACCTTGTAAAACTTTAGTGGGCGTGCGATTAACTATGTAATTTGCACAATTTATGGCCTCAACACAATATTGAAGACTTAGTCCCTTAGATTGGATCATACAATTAGCCATTTATTTTAAAGTACAGTTCTTTTGTTCAGCTACACCATTTTGTTGTGGTGTATATGGAACAGTGTGTTGTTATTGGATTCCTTGTTCAGTGTAGAAAGTAGTGAACTTGTTGTTAACACATTCTCCTCCATTGTCAGATATTAACTTAATAATTTTATGATCAGATTGTTTTTCAACAAGGGCCTTGTAGGCCAAGAACATGTTAAATACTTCACTCTTAAGTTTTAGGAAGTAAACCCAAGTGCATCTGGAGTAGTCATCAATGAAAGTTAAGAAATATTTTAAAGTAGAAATTGATGCAGATGGAAGAGGACCACACAAGTCACTATGGACAAACTCCAAAGGAACCGAGGCATGCCAAGAGACACGTTTGTCAAAACTGTCCCGATGATGTTTTCCAAGTACACAACCGGAAAAAACACCATCCTTCCAAGATACCACTAGAATACTAGTCACCATATTGTCTTTATATAGTTGTTGCAATGAACGATAATTTAAGTGACCAAATCGCTCATGCCAAATTTTTCTCAATTTATCACTATGAGCAACAAAAACTGAAGAAAAAGGTGATGACCCAAATTTGTTAAATTTGTATAACCTAGTAATATCATCGACAGCTCCAGTAGCAAGGACATTTTGAGGATTTTTAAAATCCTTGATTACAACTTGGTGAGGTGTAAATGTCACAGTTTTACGTTCACCTGAATGAGTAATTTGATAGAATGATAAAAAAATTGCAGGAAATTTTTGGAACACATAGTACATCACTGAAATAACCATTTTCTACTGGAACTGTTCCAAATCCTACAACATTTAGAGATCTATCATCACCAATAAATATTTGTTTGGTGTTCTATTCATGCATAGTAGAAAATATGTCTTGATCCTTAGCCATATGATACGATGCTCCAAAATCAATAAGCCATTCATTTGAAGTAGAAGAAGAAGATGTGATATAAGAGTAACCAGAAGCACAAAGTGCATGTCCATGAGAGTCAGATTCTAAAGACCAATCTTTGCTAATGTGGTGCTTCTTCATTGTTGCTTCCAAGGCTGCCATCTTCTTGAAACACTTAGATTCATCATGATTATCTTTCCCATAAAAATTTCAACGACGCTCAGTCTTCTTTCCTTTCTGCTTGGATCCTTTGTCATTTTTTAAAGAAGGAGCTGACTAAGAGGGTTTGGGACCCTTGTTGTTTGGTTGCAAAAATTTTGTTTCTTGGGAGGCTTGGACTTTTCTTTCTTTTCTTTCTATTGGGACAATAATGCTTTCCTACATGTATCTGCATTGTTAATTATTCCAAGATGAATGAGCTTATCTTGCTCTCGAATTAAGGAATCACAAAAGGATTCAAGACTAGGCTCTTGATAGCTAGCTGCAGTCAATGATTCTTTCATGGAGTAGAATGTATATACAAAAATA